>KV908614.1:110137-112637 GCA_002005505.1 Botryococcus braunii | reverse complement strand
TTCCGTACCGTACGGTTGTAGGGTGTATTGTACAATACCGTACCGGACTGTGGTTCCCCCGTGCTGTACTACGTAGTACATGCAGGAAAAGCGGAAGTGTGCGCCAGGCTCCTTTTATAAACCAGGTGTGGAGGTCCTGTGCGTCACTGGAGGCGAAGTTGGATCTCTCTTTAGAGTATGGGTTTGGAGTGGTGAGGATTGTAGAATCTAGAGTTCGTCAGAGGCAAGCTAAGGTACAAGTGGCGCAGATATGAACCATGCAATCTTGATTAGACACTCGCCATCATTTGGCGTCGCTTTTGGCAGGTCGTGGTAATTTATAAGCACGCCCCCGCGCCCCAACGGAGAGAATGTAATGGAAGGATCTCCATGTGACTTTTGTACCGCTTGCAAGGGTGCTTCCCTACGTTGATTGTCATTAAATAAACCTCCATTCTGGTCCCGGCCCGCACGCACACACACACACACACACACACACACACACACACACACACACACACACACACACACACACACACACACGCGCGCGCGCGCGCGCGCCTCCCAACGGGGGGAGGGAGAGAGCGAGGGAGAGGGGGAGGGGGGGGCGGGAGAGAGAGAGAGAGAGAGAGAGAGAGAGAGAGAGAGAGAGAGAGAGAGAGAGAGAGAGAGAGAGAGAGAGAGAGAGAGAGAGAGAGAGAGAGGGGGAGGGAGGGAGGGAGGGAGGGAGGGAGGGAGGGAGGGAGGGAGGGAGGGAGGTGGGAAGGTGGGGAGTGGGGTTGGTGAGTGGGGATGTTTCATTGATGAGGTATCTAGAAGCAGCCACCAAGGCTGAAGGCGTGGACAATAGAAATGTGCCGAACTCTAACACTAAAAAGTGATTGCTTTTGAAGAAGAAGAAGAAGAAGAAGAAGAAGAAGAAGAGCATGCAGTCACTGGATGCCAGTAGGCCTTCCCCCCCCGCCCCCCTCCCCCCCTCCCCCAAAAACTGACATGTTTCACTTTTCCTTTAAAACGTGGGGGGTTGGTCCTTATGTAACCGAGCGAGCGAATCGACAATTCGATTCGACATGCATGGGTTGGCAACCGCGTCAACCGCGCTCCCGTGGATTATGGGATAAGGGCTACTCGCACTCGCATGCGCAGAGATCAAGGCATCACTGGTGTGTTCCTCCAGCTGATCTCTCTTAAAGTTTCTTGTCGCGTAAGAACGATATGTTTCCTTCAACACAAAGCACGCAGCTTGTCAATCGAGGACAATGTCTGCATGTGAAAGCTGCCCAGCCGAGGCTGTCACAACGGGTGATGAGGTGCCCAGTTAGTTGCAGTGCCAAGCGCAAGTTTGATAATGAAAGCCGGTGAGTTTTTACATCTTTTGAGCAATTTTTCTCTCTCGAAAAGGCAGCACCCCTCTAGTCTTTCCAGGTGTGGAGTGTCGATGTCTGTACCATTTCAGCAATCTTTAAGATGCTCGGTTGAACGTTACCACATATGTCATGCGTTTCACAAGACAAAGAAATGTTTTTGCGTGATAGCCTCAGGATTTCGATTCTCTGGCACTGATAGCAACTCCGTTTTTATGAAAGGCCGTGGATCAGCTCCTGTAAACTGCAGGGTACACAGTTTGACTGATAATAACATTGTCCCTAGTTTTAAGGTGTATAGAAGGACGATTTCAACCTGGTAATGGTCGTGCTTTCGTTTCCCAGACCTTACCTGTCGACCGGGAAGGAACCTCGTAGTGAGTTTCTGGCCAGAAGCTCGACGAACCGAGTAAGATCTTGGCCCAACGGCACAGCATTACTTCCAATGCGCAGATGGTTTTGCAGAAGAGCTGCATTGGAATCGGACACCGCAGGACCCTTTGCTAATTGCCTGACTGTTGCACTGTTGCAGGCGGGACCAGTTCATTTCAAAGGCTGTAGAAGTGGCGGAAGCTGCCACAGCCACAGGCATCCCCAACCTTGAGAAGTCTGGAAACAACTTCTCCCCACTCTGGGACATCGAGAAAATTCAGGAGATTCTGCCCCACAGGTTCGGAGCATCCGTCATTTTGAGGATCAGTGCATGGGGAAGTGATGGATGGCAATATGATAGTTTCAAGCCTTCAAACCGGGTCGCAAAGCCCTGTTCAAGTCTATCTTTGCCTTGCAATCCTTGTAAATGAGACTGTTTTAGTCAGGAGCACACCCCTGAATCAGGCGACCTAGTGTTTTTTTACTTGGAATGCCAGCCCCACAACATCAACGCACCAGGTGACGTCTGGGTGGTGCCTGGATATGTTTCGAGGAATATGATTGTGACTACAGGTTTGTGTGGGTGCCACTGTGCATAAGATGATTGTTATCACGGGGGATCCCTCTGATTTATAAAAGCTGGCCGCCACACAACTATCAACCCTAAGATGTCATGCAGCTGAGGCAGCAACCACTGCGCAGGTATCCTTTTCTCCTGGTGGATCGTGTGCTGGAGCTGGAGATGCAGAAGTACTGCATTGCCTACAAGAATGTCACAGTGAATG
>KV908614.1:100137-102637 GCA_002005505.1 Botryococcus braunii | reverse complement strand
AAGCGGTACTCCTCGTCCCGGGCCCCCGCCCCCAAAGGGGAAATAAAAGCAAATGATCCAAAACGTTATTTTCATGGGTTTGCTTCGCCCCCTTCCACACTCCCCATGGCATGTTGAACAGGAAAACTTAAACAATCCCACACATCACCCAGGGTGAAAAGGTAACAAGGAATCACCAGTTGTTTTGGTCGGCCGCGTGCGGTCTGGCCCGCCTGAGTCAGCTGCTGCCACAGCAGCGCACCTCGGGTATAGCAAACCTGCAAAGCCACACCATCATAATTTTCCCTGCGACACCAGTTTTTGGTCGGAATGCCATTGTAAGTTCATCTGCATCTCCCTGCGGCACCAAGATTTTGTCGGAGTGCCATTCTAACTTCATTTGCATGGATGTGTACAGCAGTAGCTATGCGAGTTTGCTCAGGCCGGGGGGAAGGGGGGGTTTATGCATGCACGCACATGTGTGTATGTGTGCCTGTGCACGTAAGTGTGGTTGTGTGCATGTGCGCGTCTCTCCCTCTGTGTGTTTGTGTTTGTGTGTGTGTGCGTGTGTGTGTGTGTGTGTGTGTGTGTGTGTGTGTGTGCGCGCGCGCGTACCCGGGCGCGCATGCATGTGCGGGTGGCTGGTGTGCACATGCGCGCGCTCTTTTTTGACATGGTTTGGTGGGGTTGCACGCGCGAGGAAAGAGAAAGGGGAGGGTGCCAGTCCATTGGGGGAGGGGGAGGGAGGGGGGCTCACTTCCCAAGGGCCACCCCCTAGCATCTTCGCATCGAATGCCACGGGGTTAGATATCAGGACATCCACCAGATCATCCACCTTTTGCCGAGGCACGCCCCCCTTTTTAAGAGCTTCCCAGAGCTCTTCCCGCGCCTTCAACACCCCCCGCCTGGCATTCAAATCACCGCCATCAGGAAACGGGCTCCCACTCCACGTCCGCGCTGTCATGGCAGAAGAGAACAGCAAACCAGACTATGGATGGGGCCAAGAAAGGCTACGCATTCCGGCTTGCGTATGCCATAATGTTGTTCTTACAACCCGGATAACACCCGACACGCCCAAGCGCCATTTTACACGCACGCACACACACACACACACACACACACACACACACACACACACACACACACACACACACACACACACACACACACACACACACACACACCCCCAGTCCCCCAGGCATTAGACACATATTTCGACAACACGCCGCAGTACAGAGCCCAGAAGTTTCCCCAGCCAAGCATGCGGTGGCCATAATCTGTGATAGCACAACGCCTGACAGAGCACAGAAAATTCCCAGGTCCAGTGTGAATTGTCATAACTTGGTAGTTATACCTGGCACAGGCCAGCCCGGCAAGCTCCCCACTTCAACAGGTACTACGTTACATTTTCAGGAAGCAATCACACAACTGGTCAGAGTAATTTTTGAGGTAGTTTCTATGTGAGTGCACAGGCCACTGCCGCTACAGCAGACTTCAACCGGTTTTGTAATTGCCCTCCTGACAAACGTAAGATAGTATTTGTTGAGGTAGTTTCAAAGAGAGTTTAAAGATAGGGTGGGAATCAGTGGGATTTTAGAGCTGCAAGGTGTACAAACGGCCACTCGGGAGATCGGCATGGGCGGCTTTGTATCAGAGCTTTCGTCCTGTGTGTCCGTAAAACACCTGAAGGACCAAACATCACAAGAACCACTGACAGGGGATGTGAGTATCTGGACAGGTGCAGGCCAGATTGTGACACTGTGGTCCTTTTAGCTTCCTACAATGTGCAATTGCACAGAACCAGACGTGTGTAAATGAAGTTGGGTGCAAATCCAGCGGAGGAGCATGACGCTCTCGGGGTACACTCACATCTTGACAGCAATTGGTTTGGAAGATAGCTTTTAATCTGATTCAAGGACATTCGGGGGGGATTTCGGACCTCTTGTCTTCTTTGGCGGATGGAAAAAGTTGCCTAAGAATTGCCCGAGCTGGCAGCTTCTTTTGGCTTTGAAAAGCTGAGTTCCATGACCTGCATTGTAATGTGCGAAGTTCTACAGTTATTTCTTGCGGCGGGTTTTTAATGCCGAACGCTTGGGAATGGAAATCGTCGAGCACGGAATCGTCACCTCTAAGGAACTTCTCAATGATTGAAATAAAAAGGGAAGTATGGTTTGGAAATCACCTCGACTGAGATCGTAGTCCCATGATCGAAGTCAATGTACCATCATTGGTGCGCCGGGGAGTTCCTCTAAGCTGCATCTTACAACCTGTACCTTCCATTTTAGGAATATAATACTGTCTGGGAACCCAAGAATACTACGTCTAACTGCGACAATGCGGTTATATGTCGCTCCTGCTGCCCCATTAGATGATCATGCACGCACCGTCAAAATGGATAAATTCAGCACGTACAAAATAAAATAACGTAAACAACGACCACCTTGATTAGCTGCAACTATCAAGACGTCCCATTGAGAAGTGTTGGAGACATCTGATCTAGCTACCACGACTAGGGAAGTTT
>KV908614.1:85137-97637 GCA_002005505.1 Botryococcus braunii | reverse complement strand
TCATAGACAAATGTCAGAGATACTGTGTCTATTGACATGGCCATGGAGACTTGGAGATGCATCAAAAGAATAGTACCGGTAATGTGCTTTTGGTGTTACCGTATACAGATTGGGGGGGGGGGGGCGTGATCAGATTAATGTAATGAACCTGCTTATTGTATAATGAACAGGTTAAGCTGCTTAATATGCATAATAAGCAAGTTAACCGCCATTACATTTCACAACCACTTGATGTATTGCCTTTCATGAAGGCAGACGCTAATGGGACCGTCAAGTCGGACCCCCGGGGCCCAAAAGGCTCCAATCCAGTAGGACGTTTTGAACCAAATTCACGACAGTATGACCTATACGTTAAGTACACCATACACAAGATAGTGATGAGACAGCGTTAAGCCAGTACTCTAGCCCATCGGTCACACCAATGAGACCTCCAAAACTAGGTTCGCCAGACACATCACGCATATCGTACGACATACATATGGTATACCACCTTGTGGCCCCACCTTCTTAACAACGTTGGGTTAGTATAGAGAAACCCTCCCCTTTTCTACTGAGAATGGAATTTGGGTGTTCTACAAACATCCTTCAACCCTTTGTGTCTAGTCGCGGCTACGAACACCCACGCCAACATGCAACCTAGTTCCGCAAACACTGGTGTTTGCGGAACTCTTGAGGAAGTCTCACCGGTGCACCCTTGACACCCTGTCTGTACTGCCCCATGTGTGATTAGCTGGCCAGCTAATCACACCCATGCCACCATACCAAACACCATTAATCTGCAACAAATTCAATGATGTCACATTCACTCTCTCGTTGATTTAGAGGACTAAATTATACAACACTGAACGAGAAACGAACGGATGTAGTTGCTTTGCAGCACTATGCTTAAGAATTGCTTAGAGCAAGACTCGAACTTGGGTTGTTGTGGTGGTACACGCACGTTCTGAACCCCTTGAAACTGCAGGCACTACTCTGCAAATCTTCAGAGGGGAAGCGAAGTATATATATATATATACCCCATATTAATATGGGGAATATTCCCAAGCTCTTGCTTCCGAAGCACCAGCAACGGGGCAGCTACAACAGATGTCAAAGAGAGAAACCCAGAAAGTTATGTCCAGGTGAAGGGCTTTCTAGACATAGCACGAGTATATAGATATATACGTTATCATTTGATCACTAAACCCCCCCCCCCCTCCCCCCAATCCCGGGTCCCCACTGGGTTTCCACCGACAGTCCCCCACTGACAGGCCGACACTACCAGGGTTCCCAATGACAGGCCTCCCTAAGGTGAGCCGATGCACCTGATCCACCCAGCCACACCCCGCCTTCTTTCAGGACGATGTTGCGGCATCTGGAGGCGTCCGCCCTGTGGGCCAGAAACCCGCCGATCACTCATTGCCATGTTCTATGGTCCTGATATCGCGACACTGTCCACCTTCACCTGACAACATGGGCGAACGGCCGCACTAGTGTACATCTAACAGGGCTGCACTTGAAAGGCCCAACCAAGCGCGCATTTTAGCAGCAATGGCCTCCGCGCGCCTCTGAACAGAGGGAGTCAGGAAACCAGCCTGCTCCAGGATGGCCTCCAGGACGTGGGGCAGGTGGCTGGACGCAGCATGTCTGTGTCTGTCCGCGTACGCTTCCGACTGCTGCGCCCACCACTGCAGCAGCGCGAGAGCACCAGCCCCAGCACTCGCCCTCCACTGCTGAATCTGGGGGGCCAGCTCCTCTGCAGCCCCCGCATGGATCAAGGAGGCCACATAGGCCGTGCGCCGCGCCGACGGCGTCTCCTGCCAGCCCGGGCCGACAACGACTCGCCTCTCAATGACTTCTCTGATGCTGTCAGGCCAATTGGTTTCAGGACCGGTCCCGTACATCCACCAGTTCGCAGATGCATGAATGTCGGAAGCCGCTGTCGACACGGATGCACCAGCTGGCTCTGAGCAGCCTCCCTGGAACAACCGCTCCATTACATCGAAGCGCCCCTCCATTACTGCCTCGCCAATCAACTCATCACCCAAGCCGATGTTCCGCAGCATGTCCAGGCAAGCAAGATTTGGATCCTCCAAGGCTGCCTCCAGGAGGCCCACGTATGGTGGAAACCATTGAAACTCGACACAAAGATCAAAGATCAGCTGCGCACCACGCACCCACCCGGTTTGCACGGCTAGCGGCAGGGCTCCCTCGAAGCACAATAGACTACAAGACGGATTCTTTATTGCTTCCGCAATGCAACTCTCGAGCAGAGCCGCGTCCTTGGTATACAATGCACGGGACAGGAGCAGGCCCTGCGTGAACACGCCTCGAGCTGCTAAGCGGGTAATAAAGGCATGGTCCACGACCTGCGTGACGAGGGAGGGCTTCTCCCACTGGATGGGGAACCTGAGGCGGCCGCGGCGGTCCAGGGCGAACACGGCCAAGTCCTGGCCTCCCGCGGCCAACAGCCGCTCGCTCAGCGCCCCCTCACGGCAACTGGAGACTCCGAAACCAGATTGCAGGGCCGCTCTTAACAGAGTTTCGCTGGGCCACTGGCTGAGGTGCGTTGCCTCAATAAGCACATCAAACAACCACGGTATGTGTACCCCAATCAGCGACGTAAGAGCATGCTCGGAGAAGTCCGGGCGGCTTATAATCCATGCCGCGATGCTGTCTCTCTTCAGGACCAGAGCCCACAGGCTGGCCCAGGCTCTGTCATCCGGCCCTGCCTGCTGCCAGAAGGCACCCACCTCCTCCAGTCTGTCATCCAACAGGGCCTCCAACAGCTCTGCGTTTGCCTGCAAAACCAAGTACAGAGTTACTGCGCACGTGCTTCCTTCCAGGTAAAGCGGCGTCCCGCCGCCAGCAAAGCAGATCTTTGAATGGCCATGGCGACATGCCAGTGTGGCCTTCGTGCTTTTTGCAGACCTCTCCTCTCAATTACAGCTCTGTTAAGGAGGGTCCGAAAGCCCCCTCGAGGGCTGCCCTGTATTTGCTCCTGTATTTTCAAACGTTTTAACAGCATGCTCCAGGTCCGACAGCCCATTAACATCCGACAGGCCTCGAACAAGTTTGTGATGTTTGCACGTTTTCTTTCGCCCCACATGATGACTTCTCAGCGGCTACGCCATACCCCATGCCACCTCTGACTGCAGCCGCCCCAAGGTCCCCTACCCAAGGGGGCCAAAAAGGTTTGAGGCTGGGAGGCAGGCATGCCTTGCCCCACCCGTGACCAACATGAAAACTTCAACAAATTTCGCCCAAGGGTGTAAAGGTTGTTAGAAAGCCACAACGGAAAAGGTGACCACCCCAAAAGCTCTACCCATCATACTTATGAATGGGCTTGAAGTTCATGGAGAGTGGGCAACATTTCAAACTGTGGCTCAAATGTTACCATTGCAGATGAATCAAGAGTCTCAATCAATTGAATTCAATCCCTCTCTATGATTAATTCACTAAATGACATCCAGCAGAACTGCATAGTTGAAAATTCTGCTTTAGCAGGTTGGAAAAATAAGGTGGTCATGTTGACAGAGCGAAAGTTTGGTGTGATTGTTTCAGGAAAGCACTAGTCAGGGCTTTGACATTAAAAAAGCGAAAAACGCACACGCGCACGAATGTGCGCGCACACACACACACACACACACACACACACACACACACACACACACACACACACACACACACACCACACACACACACACACACACACACACACACACACACACACAGCTAATTGATCCTTCCTCCAGAAACCTGGCAGGCGATGGATGCGGCTTATGTGCCAGCCACTTTCTCCCCACCCCCCCCCTTCCCTTCCCCGGTGCTTCTCAGAAAACGTCAATGTGCGACCACCCTTGCTAAGAGGGACAAGCACCTGTTTCCAAGCAGTTCCGACCCTGCTGTTCAAAATCGGGGTGTCAAGCCAGTGGATGTCGGCTCCAACAGTTTCAGCGTTTACCCGCTTCAGAATATGCGCAACCTTGCTTGCGTTGAACGCAGGGCACCAACGTGCAGCACGCCGGCGCTTCAAACCCACTAAGCCATCAAAGCCAGATCCTCCTCTGACACTTCCCTGCTCCGCTTCTTGCAAACGTGACCTGTTCAAAGAAATACACCTCATCAGCCAGGCAAAGCATGTACGAAAGCCAAGGAAAACACACACACATACACACACACACACACACACACACACACACACACACACACACACACACGCGCGCGCGCGCGCACGCAGAGAGAGAGAGAGAGAGAGAGAGAGAGAGAGAGAGAGAGAGAGAGAGAGAGAGAGAGAGAGGGGGGGGGGGGCGGAGAGAGAGAGAGAGAGAGAGAGAGAGAGAGAGAGAGAGAGAGAGAGAGAGAGAGAGAGAGAGAGAGAGAGAGAGAGAGAGAGAGAGAGAGAGAGAGAGAGAGAGAGATAGAGAGAGAGAGAGAGAGGGGGGGGGGGGAACCCTGCTGAAGCTCCACTGCGAGAGTATACCACTTCTTAGCAAGTGAGGGGCAACAGGGAAGACTCATGCAGAACTCCTAGACAGAGTGACAGCTTCTTGAGATTCTGGGATGCACTCGGATGCACTGTTCTGCACTTGCCTGCTTTGTCATTGGCCCTTTCTTCACGATATGGTGTGCCATGCAGCTCCATATGCTCTGTCGGCGATTCAGAAGATGGCATAGAGAGGTCGGAGACGGCGACATTTTCCATCTGATCCACTTAGCTATGCTGGACAAAGATGGGGTTTGGAGCAGCTGGCACTAGTCAAGCAAGGATTTGGTTTTGAGGATGAGATCAATCCTGCAGAGCCATCTATTTAACTGAGTTGATTTGGATGAGCAATGCTTATCATCACATTATCATCATCAGCATCAGCATCATCATCATCATTATCACCATCACCATCTCAAATCTCACTCTCCACCCGCCCCTCTCCGTCCCCATTGTCTTTCCCTCACCATTATGATTCCCTTCTTCCATGCCTGCAAGCAAGCAGGACTGCGGTTGTCCGCTACATGTAGTCTGGTGCCTCGCAGCTTCAATTGAGAGGACAAAACCCTGCTCTTGACCACTCAACAAAATTCTACGTGTCGCGAGAAGAGTTGTTAAGCTTCTTGCGTTTGCAGTTTTAACCAGAAAACATTCTGTAGATCACAGGTTTAAGATGGTTTCCGCTGCAAGTCGGGGTTTCCTACAAGCATTACCTGTGCCGATAGCTGGCAGGAGGCGATCCCGTTGAAGTGCAACTCGTTCAATGAGTCAGATTTACCAACTGACAACGCAAGAAAAAAAAGATATAAAGACTTCCCGGACAGATGCTTCCGACGGGGTCTTCCGCACTTGCTAGGTAACTTCTTGCGAGGTGTACTACCTTCGTCTTGCCAGGTGGAGCCAACACCGCCGTCTTTCAGAGGGGAATTGAAGAATCCCCAAATGTTTCTTAAAGTGTTATACTTGTTCGCTGTGTTCATTCAGCATGCTGGCATCCCTTGCTTGCGAAGATCACCAGGACAAAACTGGCAGGCCCTTCGTGGTGATTCACCATCCGTGAAACCCTTTAGCGGACGTCCAGGCCCTGGACAGTCCCCAAGGGCCTTGGGTTGTCGATTCTGGCCGAATAACGCCATAAGGGCCGCCCAGGGCTTAACCCAGTACTAGTTCTGCCGATTTGCCGACCAAACTGGGGAGACTGATATATTTCAGTTCTCCTTCTGAATTGGCCCGGGCTAAGGCCAGTTTTGCTGCATGCACGTTCGCCTTTGCTGCCATTCCGGCCATTGAGAGCTGCAAGCTATTTCCGAAATGCTGTACTTTCAGGCCAGGTAGCCGCAGATCGTGAAGCTTCCTCAAGGTTTGTAGAGCATGCCTAGATTTATTCCTAATGAGTATTTTGTGTATGTGCTTATTCCCATGTCCACCCCATCTTCCCCCTCCCCCCCCCTCTCTCTCTCACTCTCTCTCTCTCTCTCTCTCTCTCTCTCTCTCTCTCTCTCTCTCTCTCTCTCTCTCTCTCTCTCTCTCTCTCTCTCTCTCTCTCTCTCTCTCTCTCTCTCTCTCGTTAGTGCATGCGTGCTCGTGCATGAGTGCGAGCGCAGAGTTGTGCCACCCGCTTGCGAGGTGCACGCTGGTATGGGCGTGCATGCAGCCGTGAACAGCAGGGGTTCCATGCTAGTCTGGAGAAAGTGACGGCTATAAGGATGCTAGACGGAGTTCAACGGGAAACATTGCCACTGCAAGACTCATTGCACCCATGCAGGCTTACCAGCCGAACCTGGCTGCAATCTACTGCCGAGTGTGGGTTTTTCCAGGCCAGAAAACCTGCAACAATGTTTTTGTGGGGTTTGACTCCGGCCAACGATAGTGCATGATATCATAAGCTGCAGAAAACAGGGGTTGACGCAGGGTTCAAGGCCACGTGGCCGTGACGGAAAATTGAAATTGACAACCCTGCGTCTAGGGTCCCAGTGAAAGTCCCACCGAGGAGCCGACTCGGGGGGCCCAGCTGACCAGCCCATGGAAGCGCCCCCCTGGTACCACCGGTGGGGCAGAAACCCTAAACTCCTTGAGGGCCAGAAACCCTAAAGTCCTTGTGGGCCAGAAACCCGCCGATCACTCATCACCATGTTCCATTGGGATCTACAGCGAGGTCACATTTCAGTCCGAAATATGCCTTCATCGGGACCATCCCGGCCTCGAAAGGGAAGCAATTTGTGCCAAAAAGCGCCACAATTTCGACACTCTGCGCCTTTACCTCAAAACATGGGTGAACAGTACACTATAGTACACTAGCTAGCGACGTAAAATCCCAGCAGCAAATCAACATCCAGCCACGACAGTACTGGCTGCAAAGACATGTCCTGTTATGGCAATCAGCGGAAGAGTATTTGACTGAGGCAAAGAGATCCGTTCATGAAGACGAAGATAGCGACTGATTACAATGCGTGAAGTTCTCGTCTTAAATGCGACGCAGAGCGGCCAATTATAGAATGTACGCGTTCATCTAAGTATATATGAAAACCAGAGAGAACTGTACGGGATCTCCCCATGCACGCATATGAAGTACAAGGTAATGGTTGTCTTTACATTCCCTCCCCCTTGGAATGAAGATGACGGGCAAGGGCCCTTCTTCATGAAACGCAGATCATGAAGATAGACCAAAAAGGCAAAGGAAACCCTTCCGATCTTGCGCAATTAACCCACACACATCGGGTCAATTACAAGTTGCAGAGAGACAAGACATTGGAAGATACTCCAGGCAGGGAAAAGAGGAACAATTCCCTCCAGTAGCACAGAAGATGGCCTTTAAGGGCCTTCCCTTCCAATAGAAAGTCGCATCTAGGGAAGAACTGTCCACCACTATAAGTTGATTCCAAGGGGCATGGCTCCCAATACATATTACTCCCCCCCCCCATATCCATATTAGATTTGGCACTATGCAAAGCCTTCTGCAAGTCCCCCACATATTCAGCAACGGCGGGCACCGACGAGCGCGTAGGAACAGCAGTGGACAAAGGCGTAGGAGGGTTTCTGCCATGGTTCAGGAAAAAGGGGCTATGCTGAGTAGTGGCCTGTACTGAATAATTGTAAGCGAATTCCACAATGGCCAAATACTTGCACCAATCATCTTGCCTGGGACCCACAAACCCTCTCAGCATGTCTTCAACGGTCCTATTAGCCCTCTCAGTCTGACCGTCGGTCTGAGGGTGGTACGCAGTAGACATATTCAGTTGCGTGCCGAGTAACGACATGAATGCCTTCCAAAAATGACTAGTAAACCTAGGGTCTCTGTCAGATACAAGGGAAGTAGGCATGCCAAACCGTCTAAAAACTGTGTCAATGAAGATCTGAGCCAACTGAGGTGCATTCACAGTTTTAGAACAAGGCGCTAAGACAATCAACTTGGTCAAACGATCGACAAAGACGACGATGGAGTCATGTCCACAGCACAATGGCAGGTCTTCACCAGATCCAAAGAAACACTCTCCCAAGGCGACTCTGGTACAGGCAAGGGCTGCAACAATCCAAAAGGTACTTTGCTAGTCCCCTTCATCCGTTGACAGCTAGTGCACTCTCTGCAGTACCGACGTACGGCAGACAACATGGCTGGCCAATAGAAGAACCTGCACACTTGCTCAGCAGTCTTGTGAGCGCCCAAATGGCCTGAAAAAGGTGTGCTGTGACACTCTGCTAGGATCCTCTCCCTCACAGGGCCTTCTGAAACATAAATCTTGTCATGCTCGGTATACAGCAACCCCCTTTTCCAACTCACGGTTCCCTGATCCAACAAACCAGGGACCTGTGGATCATTTTCATAACCCTTACTCAACTCTTCCAACAAGGTGTTTGACACAAGAGAGGAGACATGCAGAGTAGCTAAGTCTGCGCGCCGACTCAACGCGTCCGCGACCACATTATCAGTACCTTTGACATATCTAATGTCAGGCATGAACCTCATAATGTCAGTCAAAAATCGCTCTTGTCGATCAGTACGCGTCGGTGCAGTTAAGAGGAATTTTAAAGCTTTTTGGTCAGTGTACACAGTAAACTTCCCCCCAATCAGCAAATGCTTCCACTTACGCAGGGCGTGTACAAGGGCCAATAATTCTCTGTCATATGGAGCCAACTTTCGCTCACTGGGCTGCAGTTTCCTAGACTCAAAGGCGATCGGCTGCAGTCCCTTACCTTGATCTTGCTGTAACACACACCCAATAGCAAAGGCAGATGCATCCACATGCACGACAAAAGGTTTTTGCAAGTCTGGTGGGAGCAAACAAGGAGCAGTACACATCAGATGTTTCAATTCACGGAAAGCCTTCTCATGCAAGTCATCCCATTGCCATGGAGCATCCTTTTTAAACAACTCAGTAAGAGGGAAGGCAACATGAGCAAAGTGGTCTGCAAATGTATCATAGAACTGTAGAAGACCCATGAACGAACGAAGTTCAGACACACAGGTAGGGGTGGGCCAATTCATGATAGCCTCAACCTCCTTCGGGTCCACCCTCACTCCCTCACTGGAAATGACATGTCCCAAATACTCCACCTCGGGTGCGCAAAACAAACACTTGGAGCGTTTACAGAAAAACTGATGGTCTCGTAGTGCCTGAAGTACAAGTCTCAAGTGTTGCAAGTGTTCCTCAAAAGACTTACTATATATGAGGATGTCATCTAAATAAACCAGCACAAACCTGTCTAAGTAAGGCGCCAGAACAGTATTCATCACGTATTGAAACGTTGCGGGGGCGTTTGTCAGACCAAAGGGCAACACAGTAAATTCATAGTGACCATACTTTGTCTTAAAAGCAGTCTTCTCTATACTATTCTCATGCATACGGATCTGGTGGTACCCAGAGGCTAAGTCAAGTTTAGTAAAGAGCTTACTACCACACAACTGCTCGAACATTTCATCGATACGTGGCAACGGGTGTTGGTTTCTTATAGTCAATTTGTTTAGAGCGCGATAGTCAATACACAACCGCCAACCACCGTCCTTCTTGGGGACAAAAAGCTTTTGGGGACAAAAAGCCTTAAGGATGGGAGCACCGTAAGGACTAGAGCTGGGCCTGATGTACCCTCGTTCCAGCAACTCCTGCAGCTGTGCCCTAAGCTCAGCAAGCTGAGCTCCCGACAGCGGGTAAATGCGGGAGGCAGGAGGTCGAGCACCAGGTTCCAGGTGGATTTCGTGGTCTCCGACTCGAGGTGGTGGAAGACTGTCAGGCAAGCCTGATAGGACATCCGAGAACTCCTGCAACAAGTCCTCCAACCCCGGCTGGGCATGTATTGGTTCAGAATCCCGTTGTACAGGTTTCAACTTGAGCACGTACAATTCTGTCAAATCAGAAGCAAATCTATCCAACTCTATGGCGGAAATCACATATTTAGGCGCATCAGAACGTTGACTACCCACCAAAACATGTGTGCTTTCACCATCAACAAGACAAACAGTGTTCAAGCGCCAATTTACACATGGATTAAACGCTGTCAACCAGGGCTTTCCTAACACAACATCATAGGTATGCAGCTCTGTAGGCAAACAATCCACTCGGAACTGAAACGACCCCACAGACAAGTCAACTGCACACACCTGATCAGCTACCTTGGCTCTACCATCAGCGAGGTTCACTGTCAACAACGAGTTGAGAGGCATAGTGGGTAAAACAAGAGCATGCATAAACTCTTCACTCACAAAATTAGCTGTAGCACCACTATCCAATAGCACCCTACATGCAACACCCTGCACCAATCCCTCAAACTGGATACACGTATGTGACAAGTCAGGAGTCGCTACAGTAAAATCTGCGCTCATCTGTGCAATATGATGAAGGGGCTGGTAGGTGAGTTTACTAGGTACAGCTACAAGCCTAGTAATGACAGACACCTCAACCATGTCCCGCCCGAAAACACTCTTAACAGTGGGAGGCGCCTGAATCGCAGTAGATTCTCCCCATAACTGCAGCAGAGATGTCCAAGGGATAACGATGGTCGCATGGCGTTGCTCCTGCAGTTCTGGCCCTACAGCCTCCCCACCTGTGGACCTGGGGCAAAGCAGTGTTACCCTATCCCCGGGAAGGGCCCGTGTAATCACTCTTTCCCAAGCCATGGGAGCAGCTTCAGAACTCAAGGAAACAACCAACTCATGGGATCCATCAACATGCGTCTCTCTACCCTCACACTGCTCACAAGCAGGGGTGATCAGCCCAAAAGGGGTTTCAGACACAGGCAAGCGTTGCGAACTCGTCACATGAGTCACAACACTCTCAGAAGAGGTGCGTAGGTAGGTAACAAACTCGTCAAACGCGGGAAGAACCGGGATCCCTGTTTGAATCTCCATGGTACCAACACCTGTCACACCCCACAGCCAAACCTATTAGACAGCCGTTTTGTGTTTTACTTTTCTCATTTCAGGGTGTAAGACCCAGCATGCATCGACATTATGTCCGGGTTTGCCGCAATGGGGGCAGGTAGGCTTATTAGCCTCCTTAGCCGGGGGAGAAGGTGTGGGTTTGGTCTGGGATCCTCCGGAGGGCAACCCCTTCTGCCCGCCACCCTGAGGAGGGACACTTGCATGCAGATCAGATACTGCAACTGCAAGTGTGAACACCTCTTCCAGCGTCTGCGGACGCTGCACCGTAATCGCCCTGCGCAGGTCATCCCGACACCCACGCTTAAACACAAACATTAACATCGCATCTGACATGCAGTCAGGTGCTTTGGCCCTACACGCATTGAAATGCGCAACATACTCCCTCATGGACCGTTTTCCTTGTCTCATGACAAGAAAAGGCTCAAAGTAAGTATCCGTCAGCTCCACTGGTCGGACGGCCTCCTGTAAAGCCTGCATGTATGCGTGGAACGTTGCCAATTCCACGGCTTGCCCTTTAGCTGCCAATTGAGTCCGTGAGACGAGCCAATCAAGAGCCTTGCCCCGTAGGAACATACTGGCCATATCAACGGCTACGTCTCCTGACAGATCTACACGATTCGCACGCAAGTACGTACGAACTTGCAGAAAATGGGCATCCGACATGTCAGGATCTCCATAATACAACATGGGTTCAGGAAACTTGGTCTTCACAGCCGAGATGGGAACTTCCCTCAAGGTGGGGTCCGGAACCACAGGAGACGGTGCTGGGAAGACCATTCCACGCGAGCGCATCTCTGCTAGAAGAGATGCATCGCTTAGACGGCTTGCATCTTGCACCACAGGACTGCCTGGGCGGCTCTCCGCCTCCTCATCAGTGGTGTCGTAAGTGGCTCCCGGGTCAAAGCCCCGAGCCAGCATCGACTCGTATAAAGGTTTGGAAACAAAAGTAGACACATCTACACGCTCAGGATCAACAAAATTCGGCCCTGAAGTGGGGATTCCAGCAGGAACCATCTGCTTCCTAGGCGTCGTAAAACTGACCCGCTTGCGCGGAGCCCCTAACCTGGTTCGTCTCATCACAAACGCACCTAAGCCAAAGAAACAAGAAGATCAAGCGACAACTATGTCGCCGATACCAGTGTTATGGCAATCAGCGGAAGAGTATTTGACTGAGGCAAAGAGATCCGTTCATGAAGACGAAGATAGCGACTGATTACAATGCGTGAAGTTCTCGTCTTAAATGCGACGCAGAGCGGCCAATTATAGAATGTACGCGTTCATCTAAGTATATATGAAAACCAGAGAGAACTGTACGGGATCTCCCCATGCACGCATATGAAGTACAAGGTAATGGTTGTCTTTACATGTCCATTCTTCATGTTATAGGACATGTACGCATTCCAAAGCACATGACGTTTACGAATTCGAACCATTTGACAGTTGGGGATACCGATGTGATCGCATATAACTGTCCAAGCAAACCCACTTAAAAGTCATTTGCCGAACAAACTTTACCACGCATACTTCTACATATCCCGACCCTCAGTGCGGCATGAAGGAACGGCACTGTGCATTCTAAACGATTCGTCACCACACGTGGAAACTTAACATTGAAAAGGAGATGAAATCTATTTCAATTGCACGAGAATATGTTTATCATGT
>KV908614.1:45137-80137 GCA_002005505.1 Botryococcus braunii | reverse complement strand
ATTCGAACACGAAGTCCGGTGTATTGTACACCATGTACAAGGTAGACGTACTTGGGCTGACTCGGGTACGGCTACGTAGCTTGTCATGGTATTTAAGAGGGCCAGTCTCTTGAAGTCAACAGTTCGTTGGCTTTCTATATGACCACGGCTCACGTCTTGTTGTTATGTGCCTTCAATAAGGCTTGTTTGAAGTCCTGGTGTCGGTGCGCATGCAGGTAATCACCTTCATTATAGCTTGCTTAGCTATAGGCTACAATTACAAGACACACACATTGTAACAAAGTTCGTTGGCTTTCTATATGACCACGGCTCACGTCTTGTTGTNCCCTCTCCCTCTCCCTCTCCCTCTCCCTCTCCCTCTCCCCTCTCCCTCTCCCTCTCCCTCTCCCTCTCCCTCTCCCTCTCCCTCCTCCCCTCTCCCTCTCCCTCTCCCTCTCCCTCTCCCTCTCCCTCAGCCTCAGCCTCAGCCTCTGCCTCTGCCTCTGCCTCTGCCTCTCCCTCTCGCTCTCGCTCTCCCTCTCCCTCTCCCTCTCCCTCTTCCCTTCCCCCCCTTCACCCCCCTATTCCTTTCACCCTCTCCCTCCTTTTCACTCTCTCCCCCTCCCCCTCCCTCTTCCTCTCTCCGGAGCATCCCTCCCCTCCCACTCCCTCTCTCCCCCTGTTCCTCCCTCTTCGCCTCCCCCTCCCTATCCCACTATCTCCCTCCCTCTCCCCTCCCCTCTCTCCCCCTCTTCCTCCCTCTTCTCCTCCCCTCCCTATCCCACTATCCCCTCCCTCTCCTACTCCCCTATCTCCCCCTACCCCTCCCCCTCCCCCTCCCTCTCCCCCCCCCTCCCCCCGCCCCCCCGCCCCCGCCCCCGCCCCCGCCCCCGCCCCCGCCCCCGCCCCCGCCCCCGCCCCCGCCCCCGCCCCCGCCCCCGCCCCGCCCCCGCCCCCGCCCCCGCCCCCGCCCCCGCCCCCCCCCGCCCCCGCCCCCGCCCCCCCCCGCCCCGCCCCCGCCCCCCCCCCCCCCCCGCCCCCGCCCCCGCCCCCGCCCCGCCCCCGCCGCCTTCCCCGCCCCGCCCCCGCCCCCCCCCCGCCCCCGCCCCCCCCCGCCCCCGCCCCCCCCCCCCCCGCCCCCGCCCCCGCCCCCCCCCCCCGCCCCCGCCCCGCCCCCGCCCCCGCCCCGCCCCGCCCCCGCCCCGCCCCCGCCCCCGCCCCCCCCCCCCCCCCCCCGCCCCGCCCCCGCCCCCGCCCCCGCCCCGCCCCCGCCCCCGCCCCCGCCCCCCCCCGCCCCCGCCCCCGCCCTCGCCCTCGCCCTCGCCCTCGCACTCTCCCTCCCCTTCCCCCTCCCTGTAGCATTTCTGTTGTGATAATCTAATTGCAGATGAGACCCTAATTGTCATTATCCAATAAATTGACATGTGACTTTGGGGACAAGGATCATTGAACAAAGTATCTAGGCCATGCCGACCTCATCTGCCACGTGGTTTGTACTTACTGAGCAATGCGAGATACGTACCTGCTGTTTATTTGTAATCTTCAAGAGTGTCTATGTACTCTTTAAGAGTGTCTGCGGGTGCTCAGACAGTTTCTAAGGCATTCCATGCGTGAATACTTGTATAGAAGCTGTTTGGACGCTGATCTTGGTGTTCTCTCATGAACTCCAGTATGACCTTATCATTTGTCTAGTCTTATGATGAAATGCTGAGGCCTGGAATTGACTAAGCACTTAGATCTTGGCAATTCATAAGCCTCAATGTGTTGTGCCACTTCTGGAAGTCAACTAGCACCTCCAGGAGATAGAAATATGAGTGGGCAAACCCAAGGGGTAACCGAAAGGTTGACCGTATGCATTCACGGTCCTTTCCCCTTGATTAGCCATTTAGTAGCCAGCACCGACGATCGTGACTAGAAACATGAGTGTTCTGGTCCGAATCAGGACCCGGATGTTCAGACTTACAAATTCGAACACGAAGTCCGGTGTATTGTACACCATGTACAAGGTAGACGTACTTGGGCTGACTCGGGTACGGCTACGTAGCTTGTCATGGTATTTAAGAGGGCCAGTCTCTTGAAGTCAACAGTTCGTTGGCTTTCTATATGACCACGGCTCACGTCTTGTTGTTATGTGCCTTCAATAAGGCTTGTTTGAAGTCCTGGTGTCGGTGCGCATGCAGGTAATCACCTTCATTATAGCTTGCTTAGCTATAGGCTACAATTACAAGACACACACATTGTAACAAAGTTCGTTGGCTTTCTATATGACCACGGCTCACGTCTTGTTGTTATGTGCCTTCAATAAGGCTTGTTTGAAGTCCTGGTGTCGGTGCGCATGCAGGCATTATCCTTACTGACGATGGTGTTCCGTCAGCAAGGTTTGAAGTAATTGTTGAAGTAATTGTTTATTTCATGTTGTTTTATCTACAATTTCCTAGGGTATAATGCTCTAGTATGGTCCTTGGCATTGCTCTTTGACTTGCCATGTGATCTGGATTCGCAGTACAACCTCGCTCAAACTCTCTCTCTCTCTCTCTCTCTTTCTCTCTATCTCTCTCTCTCTCTCTCTCTCTCTCTTCTCTCTCTCTCTCTCTCTCTCTCTCTCTCTCTCTCTCTCTCTCTCTCTCTCTCTATCTCTCTCTCTCTCTCTCTCTCTCTCTCTCTCTCTCTCTCTCTCCCTCCCTCCCTCCCCCCCCTCCCTCCCTCCCTCCCTCCCTCCCTCCCTCGAGAGCTCACACGTGCTCGCGCGCGCGCACACACACACACGCACACACACACACACACACACACACACACATGTGTGTGTGTGTCTGTGTGTGTTTGTGTGTGTGTGCGCGCGCGCGCGCGCGTGCACGTGTGAGCTCTCGAGTGACCCGCAAAAGCTCTTACTCCAGCATTGACCAGTCAGCGGACCCAATTGTAACGTTTAAGCACGATCTCTTAATGTTTGCTGAGTGCCGACACTGTCCTATGCTTACGAGTTTGATGTATTCAACGGATATACATATATGCGCATTTCGTGAATACTGTGCGGGGGCATTCAGATTTATTCCAATTGTTTGTGTAAAATTGGGATGTCACCAATAAGATACTATGCACCTGCACGGATCTCATAGGCTGACTTATTTAAGAATTTAGAAACACGGAAACAACCATTGATACCCAGTTTGAGCCGCGACCTCGCAACTAACTATAGATTCAGCAAAAGCCAATTTGATATTACACTATCATTAGATTATAATGTAAATTATAAACTATCATATATTGATTGTGTATTTAAAGAGGAGACCACCAGGTATATCACCAAATTTTGGACCACCAGCGCTGTCCACGGAACCGCGGGAGCATGTGGGTTGGCCCACTATAATTAACTAGCTATAGCTTGTGACGCGCGTCACAAGTTTCTTTTTGGCGCGCCAACTAGTGACGAATCTTCTTGCAATTGCCCCCGTACTAGATTCCCCTTGTCTTGGAAAGTGTTCGTCGTTGTTACTACCGATAGTACAGTCCCTGATGTGTTGTTGTCGGGGAGCTCCCCAGATACCTCCGAGTCCGGGGTGGGGGGAGGGGGTTTCCGATATCCGGATATCGGATCCCAGACAACAAGCTTAATTGCCCCCCACCCACCTATCCCGGGCGGGCGGGGCGATAAATATCACAGTCAGGAAGTTTGGGGTTCACTGTTCTTGCTCATTGTAAGGGTCTCCACTCAGATAGATATCTAGCCAGCTGGAGCGTGAAAAATCCAATGATTAATATAATTACATAAGAGGGTACCAGGCCAGGCGAAGGTCCAGAGGCAGCAATAATTACCAGGCCAGGCGAAGGTCCAGAGTGTGGAATTCCGCTCTTCCGCTAAACGCTACACGTTGCTGTCGGCCAGAACTATTTGACTACATAAAACCAAGGTGCCTGCATTTTAACAGCTTCTTTCATGACTGAAACTCTAAAGCGACTGCAGTTTACAGTTGTAGCAGGTATCTACGGACCCGTACTCAACAAAGTGTACGTACTGCTTAAGCTACAATTTTTTGTAATTAGTTAATCATCAAATGGTCTGTAATATTAGGTTTATACTAATTTATATAGATTTGAGCCATGGCCACACTACGGAAAATCCCCCCGCGGAATCGAGTCGAAACGCCCGATTGTACCGGAATCGAGTCCCAAAATAATTCCGCGCGAATTGATCGACGCCTCGAGCGCCTGATATTTTCGACGCTTTCCTTACGAAAACATGAAGGAATTCGACGTCACTCGGACGCGATTCGACGGTTCGTGAACAATGGTTTATCGGAATCGCGTGCGAATCGCGTTGAATAATGTCCGGAAAACGTCCAAATTTGTCGGAATACCTCAAGCCTCTACAGCCCATGGCCATGCTTTTCAGCCCTTTTAGACTGTATTGGACGTTATTCGGCGGTTTTCACGTACGAAACAATTGCTCGCATATGCACAGCAGGTGTGTATTTCCGAATTCTTGCGTTATATCAAGCGTGTATATTGGTATACTTTCGGGGCCAAGGGGGATTCTTTTTTGTTACATAATGCATCCGCAGTTCCTGGCACCGGCATCTGGTCGACCTCGCGATACTCGCCAACATTCAGGCAGCACTCGGGACCCCCATAAAGGTCACATTTGGTTTACATGCTGCAAACACAAGGTCCTATATGTCCTGAATCTCGTGGCACGCCAGTACCACGCGCTATTCGCAGACAATGCCCGTGGAAGTCCTCGAAGTTGCGACCTTCCGAATGTCCATTTGGACATGTTTTCAAATACATGTAGTCTAACATTCTATAAAAGGCTATAGCACATGCAATATGGCAATATCCTATAGAGGATAGACTTACATGTTCTGAAAGACATGCCTGACTTGGCAATGCTAAACCTCATTTGTCTTTCAACTGCTGCACAACTCAATATGTACTACTTGTGTTTATGTTGCCATCAACTGTTTATGTCTGCACCTGTCAGCACTGCACAAATATGCCCTTGCCAAGTTTGTGAAACAAGTCTGCAGACACAGAAAACCAAGGTGGCCAAGTACATAGTGCTTGCCATAGCAAAGCCTCAGACGCGTCCATGACGCCCACCTTCTTGATCCAGGGTTGGTTGAAAGGGTCCGTCCAATTCAACATCTGCAATTCCAATAACCAGCTGATGCTTTGGTGAAAGTAAGACGTGGCACACTATGTATTGGCCAATCGATATTTCAAGCCATTGCTGAACTGCTACATCTTTGCTGTAGTCATAATTAGTCTTGACTGGTCATCTGTAGGCCATGCAGTCATTGCTCCATTGCTGCAAAAGGCATCAAACGCATCCCGCTTGCTGCCTTACCTGCTGGCCCCCAAATGATAATGAGCAAATACGAAGCTGCAATCTCCCGCAATGTGTTGCGGTTGTCAATGGTCACGATTCGACTCTTTGGGACGGTATTCGACGGTATTCAACCCTCCCGCGTCGAATACCGTCGAAACCCCGGGCGTCGAAGAATTTTTTGACGCGAATCGACTCGATCCGACGCCGGATTTTCCGTAGTGCCACCGCACGGGGATGGTGGAGTTAATAACGCTGTAGCGTGGGTGCGAGTCACCTCAGCTTGAACAAATATGTTGTAAAAAACAAAATCGATGTGGCAATACCTTAGATAAGCCCTAACCAATAGACTCAAGCATGGATGTTAAAGGAAAAGCCCTTACCAATAGACTCAAACAGGGATTACAAAGCTACCGTCAGAAGGCCCAAGTTGAAGCAATATCCACTCAGGGCCAGGCGTTTAACTTCTTCAACATTGCAGACTTTCAAGCGGCAAGCGCGAGCTCGCAGCCCCGACAAGGTTCGACCTCGCAACAATGAACCACAAACAAAGAAAATTACTTCGGGACTTTTAAGGTTGAGTACCGGTGCAGGTCGGTCAACTGAAGGAAAGCCAGGTGACAATTATCATTTTATCAAAAGACTTTTCAATTCATTTCATATATATATTTTCGACCATTTATTAGTTGTGGTTGTCTGTAACTAAAACGTACTTCGCAAAGGTGCAGACTGGTTCAAGTGAGTCCAGCGAGATAACCGAATTCGAGCTACACAAGAAGCTCCTCGAGGTCTAGGTACGTAACGGCCCACCTTAATGCCTTCGAATGTTACTGAATTCGGTAACGTTTGGAGGAGGGTAGGTAAATGGCCGTTACGTAATACTATTACGTACTACAACAGCAACAGCCCTACGGCCGTGCGTAAATAAAGGCAAGCCCTAGGCCTACGATCGTGGGCACATGGAGACTATCACATTGTGCATGTGTGTACGTGTACCTTTCATACCAGCTATTCCGGGGCTAGAGGGTGATACGCCCAATCTCGTACTGCTTCCCGAGGGAAGCTGTGGAAATTTCTGAGATCCCGAGGGCGTTAGCCCGAGGGATCTCAGAAATTTCCGCAGATTCCCGAGGTCTGGTATGAAATATGCTTATTTGCCAGTCGGAGTGATATGAGTTTTTTCATCACGTCCTCTGTATAATGTGGGTCCTCGTCAGGATCCGAAGATGCCAGCTTCCACGGAAGGAAATACGAGATGTCGGCACAGAACTCCGTGATTAACAGAACATAATTACGAACTTGGTAATATATATTAAAACATATAAATCTTGCTTGGATGGTGTATATGAAAACCCCGTCGTTTTTCCATGAGTCGTGATCTACCGCGATCGGGAATCCGAGAGGTGTTCACCGTCGAAATATGAAAAAACGATGAAGGGAACCCACAGACCCCTGCTTTGATACAGATATACAACTTTTCATTGTTATTTCTGCGTTAAATATATGGTTTTGTGACAAAATCAGCTGCAATAGCGGGAGGAACCAGGCTCTGCAGTACATATACAATATTGCAGCTCTTTGTCCGAAAGTGCAGATGGGTAGTGTGCTGCCAGCGCTGCCGACGAGGAGGACAGGGGTTCAAATCCCGCTCGAAAAAAGAAGGACAAAAAATAAGCTGGGTGATATGGGCAGAAATGAGGAAGCAAGGAGATATAAGCAGGTGGGCTTGAGGAAGATGGGTGATATAGCTAGTGGCGGCAGTGGGAAGCTACGCCGCAACCCAATCTAGAGGGGAATACACGAAATATCAACCAGCCAAAACAGGCCCTATATCACCCAGCTGGTAGATAAGTACGTATACGGGCCTTCTACAACGGCCTACATTTAGCGACTCAGGGCGGTGCACGACCTGAATTTGCTGCAGGCGGTTAATGGCGGGTCCGTAAATGTAGGGCCATGCATTTGTAGGGCCATATGGCCAAGATCCGTATACTGACCAGCTACTTATACTGACGCAGCTACTTACGTGGCAACTACTTATACTGACCAGCTACCGTATACTGAACAGCCACTACGAGTTTGGAGGTCCCCTCCATGGAGACATCTTGTTCCCACTGCACGGGAAGGAATCACCCGTGTCACTCAGCCTGTCTACCCACCGGGTTAGCAAGCATCAGACAAATGGGGGAGCACAAAACGAAACGAGCGGGGATAATCTCAGTCCCTGAGCCACTGGATTCTAGGCGGAGCTCGTAAGCCTTACCCCAGAGAATCCTTGACTATCTTATTCTGCTGGTGTAAGCCAGGATCCTGTCCGGACTGCTCCTTCCACGCACCTTGGTGCCGCAGCAACAGTACACACACACACACACACACAGACACACACACACACACTCACACATACACACACACACAGTATCCTTGGACCGCAACTTACTGTGTTTGGGCTTCCAGGCGCGCGCATGTGGGGCCACCATCAGGCAGCCTGTAAGCCTCTTTTGGCTCCTCTGGCTCCTCTTGGGGCCAGGGTGGTTCCCCACAGCCTCCCAGGGACCCAGTCTGCTAAGCTGGTTGGGAGGCATCCGGTACCACCAGCTGGACCAATGTAGCCATCAAAAGGGGAGGGTGAAACATCGTTTGGACTGTCAGTCGGAACATCATGTGGACTACCAGTTGAAACATCACATGCACGGTCAGTTGGAACCATCGTGTGGACTGTCGCAGCCCGCCACGGAGACAGTAGCAACCGCCACCTGGACGGTTGCGGCGATTCCATGAGGCAGTTGCAACCACCACCTGGACCGCTGCAACCATCGCAACGAAGGTTGCCACCACCGCCGGGCCAGGCGCAACCATCCCAGGGATGGTTTGCAACCATCTCCTTGGGATGGAGACCGCGGCTGGTACACGATGGGGATGGAAGAATGCAACATGGCAAGAATGACCTGTGCTGTTGAAAATGCGAGGGCATTGAGTAGCCAACGGGATTGCCGTCCCCATTGCCCTGGTACCCGAGAAGAAAACACATGACCTTACTTTCTGTCCAGCCCGGGCGGCTAGATGCAAGCGCAGCCTGTGGAAATGTGTGGGGGCGTCCAATCTCCCCCCCCCCCCGCCCCCACCCAAACCCCACGCGGTCCCAGCCTCAACTTCGAATATTACCATATGGGCAACTCTCAATATCTAAGCGTCGGTATCTAGATAAACTCCTGTATGGTAAGTATTGGTAATATGGCTTCTACTTGTTGCCCGTCACGCTACCCGTGCCTGCCGCGACGACTTCACAGTTCGATTGGGCTTCCCTGTGACAAGCAAGAGCGGCTGCGCCATGCGATGCCCTGCGCTAAATGAATTGTGGAGTGCATCTTCCGATCTCCTGTGGACGTCCTTTGCCATTCCGCATCTAGCGCGTGTGTTAAGTGGCCAAGCGAGGTGTTCTGGGATTTGCCCAGCCCATTGGGCATGGCTTCATGTGGAGGACTCCAGACGGGCTTGCCCTCCCCCCTTCCACTTGCGTCTGCGGCCAAAATTGGCATGGCCAGGTGTGGGGGGGCGTGTACATGTTATTTGACGGGCTGGTGCGCGCTCTTCGGCTTGAATTTGTGTCCAAGCTGGCATGACGAGCTGGCCACAAATGCAAGGAGGTGGAGGTTTCCGCATGTTCTATGATGGCTTTTCATTGTTACGGTTTCAAAGTTGTCGATCGTATTTCTCAAAGATACGAGTGTGCTGCGGATGAGGTGGGTAGTTGCTGTTGTGCTCACGAGTGTACTGCAGATGGGTGTTTTGACCAACGCCCCATCCAAGGCCACGCAGGCCCTGTTTGGTCTCGAGTCACACCACGGCTGCGCGGGTCGCCCCACCCCGGGACCATCCTGCACGGAACTGCTTTCAAAGTTTTTAGTAGTTCATGCTCTGCGAGAAGAGAAGAAAATCCGTCTATCTGAAATTTTGTAACGGCCATTCAAAGCTCGCCATATGTGTTGATGATCAGGTAATCCAACCGAGGGGACGGTTACATAGCTATGGGTGCAGCCCGAGGAGAGGAATAGGTACATGCGGTCTGTCTGAGGGGGCGGTCACATATGCGCAGTCTGAGGAGAGGAATTCATGAGCGCAGTCTGTTTGGGGGGGGGGTGAGGGGGTAAGATAGGTTCAGTTTGAGAAGAGGAATTCATGAGTGCAGTCTGTCTGAGGGGGCCATTACATATGTGCAGCTCGAGGAGAGAATGACGTACATGCAGTCTGTTTGAGAGGGCGCTTATATAGGTGCAGCTTGAGGGGAGGACTACGAAATTCTCGTCTGTCTGATCAGCTCATGAGGGAGCGGCTACATAGGAGCAGTCTGAGGAGAGAGAATGACGTGATTGCAGTCTGAGGAGAGAGGATGACGTGATTGCAAACTCATTGAGGGGGCGGTTACACACTTTATACACCCTGAGGAGCTCCCTTCTCAACGCCATGTCAGCCCGCCTCTGTCTAGCCCTGAACTCATTTCATTCGAGTGCTAGTTCGCTTCCTTTGCTTTCGACGCCGTTGAAATGCAATCGTCCTTCCTTCGTGATCAGATTAATGCAATGAAGCTGCTCATTGTATAATGAACAAGTTAAGCTGCTTGATATGTATAATAAGCAAGTTAACCGATATTACATTTCACAACCTCGTGATGTATTGCCTTTCATGAAGGCAGACGCTAATGGGACCTTCAAGTTGGACCGACGGGGCCCAAAAGGCTCCAATCCAGTAGGACGTTTTGGACCAAATTTACGACAGTATGACCTATAAGCTACGTACACCGTACACATATAATTATCAGACAGCGTCAAGTCAGTACTCCAGCCCATCGGTCACTTCACTCACGCCAATGAGACCTCCAAAACACTAGGTTCGCAAGACACATCACGCATATCGTACGACATGCTTCTGGTATACCACCTTCTAGCCCCACCCTCTTAACAACGTTGGGTTAGTATAGAGAAACCCTCCCCTTTTCTATTGAGAAGGGTATTTGGGTGTTCTACAAACATCCTTCAACACTCTGTGTCTAGTCGCAGCTACGAACACCCAAGCCACCATGCAACCTAGTTCTCTTGACTCTTGAGGAACTCTTGAGGAAGTCTCACCGGTGCACCCTTGAAACCCTGTCTGTATGGCTCCATGTGTGATTAGCTGGCCAGCTAATTGCACCTATGCCACCATACTAAACACCATGAACCTGCAACAAGTTTCATTGATGTCACATTCACTCTCTCGTTGATTTAGAGGACTAACATATACAACAATGAACGAGAATCGTACGGATGCAGTTGCTTTGCAGCACTATGCTTAAGAATTGCTGAGAGCAAGACTCGAACTTGGGTTGTGGTGGTACACGCACGTTCTGTACCGCTTGAAACTGCAGGCACTAGTATGCAAATCTTCAGAGGGGAAGCGAAGTATATGTATACCCCTTATTACTATGGGGAACATTCCCAAGCTCTTGCGTCCGAAGCACCTGCAACGGGGCAGCTACAGATGTCAAAGAGAGAAACCCAGAAAGTTGTGTCTAGGTAAAGCGCTTTCTAGACATGGCACGAGTATATAGATATACGTTATCGTTTGATCACCAAACCCTCCCCCCCCCCCTAATTCCGGGTCCCCACTGGGTTTCCACCGACAGTTCCCCACTGCCAGGGTTCCCAATGACAAAATAGCCTTACCGTCACTAGTACAAGACCTGTACTGCGTGGAGGTCACTATATGATCAACCTAACTGAACATAATACATTACCCTTAGACACGCAATCAGGCGCATCCTCTTACTTGTACTCCACACGTGGAGAAGTTCAAGTTATACAATGTTTCCTAAAACCACTTGATAAACTGATAGCGCCCTTGTATCTAAGTACGGTTGCCATCACGTATCTATACGTACCTATCAGTTTATACTACACTCTTTCCCTTTTAGAAAACATTTATAACGTCGTTCATTAATGTTGAGTTCAAGTGTTCCCATTAACGCACTACTCTTCCGAGCCACACTTGGAATCTGTGAAGCCCTAAAGCCCTAAAGCCCTAAAACTTCAACACTCTAGGCTTAACCCATTCTCAAGCTGTCACGGTGCTTGAGAAATTCTGGATTGGCCAACGGCTTTGTAAAAATGTCAGCCACATTGTCCTCAGTGTTGACGTACACCGGCGTGATCTGCCCCCACGCAACCTTTTCCCTCGCATGATGATAACACACGCTAATATGCTTGGTGTATTTGGACAATACATGGTTCTGCAGATTTGCAATACAACCCATGTTGTCCATTCTTAATTCTACACCAGACACTGGCTGACCGAGCTCCTCCAACGAGCTCCCAAGCCACACTTCTTCCTTTATTGCATGGCTCGCCGCAATAAACTCTGCCTCAACAGTGGAAGTAGCAACTGACTGTTGCTTCTTACTTCCCCACGACACTGCCCCCCCATTCAGCATGAACACGAAACCAATTGTTGATTTTCGTGTATCAACATCTCCCGCAAAATCTGAATCTACAAAGCCAGCCAGACTTTGCTTCCCCTTTCCCCCATAGACCAAGCCCATCTCCTTGGTGCCTAACAGATATCTCACAATCCTCGACCCTGCACGCATGTGTGCAGTGGTTGGGGCAGCACGATAACGTGCCAGCAGGCTAATTGCCTGTGAAATATCAGGACGAGTGGTATTGGCCAGATACTGCAGTGACCCTACGAGTTCCAGGTACCGGTGTCCGTCTGGCAGTGCAGACCATGAACCCGCACTCTCATCCCCCACCTTCCCTTGTGGAAGCTCTGTCTGCACAAAGCTTTTACACATGGGTGTGCTAACTCCCTTGTCACTCTCACTCACTCCAAATGACTCCGCAAGATCCTTGATCTTCTGAGCGTTGGAAATCACTATCACTCCCCCATCGCGATCGCGCCTGACTTTACTTCCGAGGAAATTCTTTACTTCCCCCAAGTCGTGAACTTTAAATCTTGCTATCAACTCACCCTTTATCTCTGACACTCTCTCACCACTCTTGCAGATGATCAGCAAATCATCCACATAGGTGACAATGAACGCCCGGTCTTCACCCCTTCCGGAGTCCAAAAATAAGGCCGGGTCGCTCCTACATGCCTTGAACCCATCTCTCCAAGATCCTTGGAGAGCCT
Source organism: Botryococcus braunii (assembly GCA_002005505.1). Taxonomy (NCBI): domain Eukaryota; kingdom Viridiplantae; phylum Chlorophyta; class Trebouxiophyceae; genus Botryococcus; species Botryococcus braunii. Next base: position 67,674 of record KV908614.1, on the reverse strand, counting down.
CTTGTGCCATGCCCGAGGTGCCTGCTCGAGACCATACAGAGCCTTCTTCAAGCGAAACACCTCCTTTTTATCACCATTAGAGAAACCAGGAGGCTGTGTTACATACACCTCCTCCTCTAATTCTCCATTGAGAAATGCCGTCTTGATATCCACTTAGTGGATTTCAAGATTTTCTGTTGCTGCAATATTCAGCAACACTCTCCTACATGCATGGGGGTTGACAGGTGCAAAGGTTTGATCACAATCTACACGTTCTACCTGCCTGCAACCTTGTGCTACGAGCCTTGCCTTAAACCGGATGACATCGCCATATTCATCCGCTTTTAAGGCAAACACCCAAATCAGAGGAATCACTTTCGCTCCCTCTGGTCGCCTCACCACCTCATAAGTATCACACTCTTCAATAGCATCCAGCTCCTCTTGCATAGCTTGCTTCCAGTACTCCTTTTGAGGACTGGCAAGCGCTTCTCCAATGTGTTTTGGAATGGACAACTCTGATGCTTTCAATTTTGCTTCCTCAACCACTACTGCATGGGCTTTTACTTGCGTGTGATATGCCCCAGGAACATACTTATCTGGCGGGCCGACACTCTCTCTCAATTCGTAACGCCCACCACCTCTTCCCCTCTCTCATTCTCCTCATTATCATGCTGTTCTTCGTCTCTCTCACTTGCCTGCCTTTGACTTTCACCATCACCATTTCCCTCATCAGTCACTTCCCCGGCTAGCAGTTCTGCAGAAAGCTGCTGCAGCACCTCCCGTGCACGCCTCATGACTTCGTGTATATCGTCCGCTCGTAATTCCGGGTTTATCGCAATTTCACGCGGGGCATCAATCGCCTCCTCCAGGGAAACCTCAGGGGCCTCCTCTTCATCATGAAAAAACTCTTCAACCCTAATCTCAGGTTGTAATGCAGGTGGAGTTACAACTGGATAGCCCAACTCGTCTTCAATAAATCTCACATCTTTACTCACCAGTACTTTGCCTTGCACCAGGATCCGATACGCCTTGGATCCTGTTTCATATCCCACAAACATGCCTGCAACTGAGCGAGGACCAAGTGCTGACAGCTGCCTATCAGGCAGCTTCACATAAGCCAAACAATCCCAAACCTTCAGGTGAGCAACTGAGGGTTTCTTGCCATAGAATGCCTCATACGGACAAGACTCTTTGCCACTGACGGCACTCACATTTAGCAGCCGTACCACAGTGTGTGCTGCCTAAGCCCAGAGTTCAGGCCCTACCTCTGCTGTAAAGAGGAGGGCCCTCACTCGTTCCTTGATTACCCTGTTTACACGCTCTACCTTGCCGTTTTGTTGAGGCGTGTACGGTGCAGAGGTCTGATGTGTGATCCCCCTTCTGGCAAAGAAATCTGCCAGCTCGCGGTTTACAAATTCAGTACCTCTGTCCGTCCTAATTGTGCCAACTTTACATTTAGTTGACACCTCCCAATTCAAAAGAACTTCTTGAACGAGTGCCCCTACCTCAGTCTTTGAACTGAAGGTTCTGATCTGAATTCTATGCGAGAAGTCGTCCAAAAGGACCAGCATATACTTCTCTCCATTCAGCCCAGCCACTAGCACCTCTCCCACTACGTCCATATGGACCAGCTGAAGTCTCTCAGTAGACTCAGCCGCAGTGGAGGAAGGCGTGGGATTCCTAGTCTGCTTCCCCCGTATACACCCGTCACAGTGAGTCACAACTCTTTCAACTTCACCCACACTTCCTTTTACAACATTCACAATCTGCTCTCTCATCATCCTTGTCATGCACACAACTCCCGGATGTCCCAACCGTTTATCCACAACTCTGTCTCTTCTCGTGTAGTAACTAAAAGTGCAGCCGCCCCACCCCATGCACAGAGCCCACTTTTGTGTGACAGGAAATACAAGCTCCCTTTTGGTTCAATATCACACATTAACTCATTTGCCTGGCACATGACAGCTATATATTCCCCTTTTTCATTTACTGCAAATGTGCATCCGTCCTTGACGGCAGCTGACACGGACAAGAGGTTATCAGTTGCTGTCGGTACATATTCTACATGCGTAAGCAACACACTTCCCCCACCTTGCACAGATAGACACACATTTCCTTGTGCCTTTCTCAATCCCTGACCATCACTCGCTGCCAGTCCCAGTGGTTTAGCTTCATCATAAACAACAACATTGGACATCAAATGCAAATCATTGCATATGTGATTAGTAGCACCCGTGTCTACTATCCACTGCCCTTCCCCAGTATTTTGCAATTTTGAAGATGCCATCCCTGCCCTTGGATTTACCTCTTCTCCAGTGGGTGGGTTACCTCGGTTAGGAGGGTGCACAAGTCTTGGGCAGTTCATTTTAATGTGCCCCCTCTCACCACACTCATACCACGTCCGATTATTGTGCCTGACAGCCGGACCCGGCTTGCGGACGACAGCCGCCCTTGGAGCCCTTCGTTGCTGATCATTGAAACCTATGGTTTCTGCAACCACCCTTATGGCAGCCAAAGTTTGATTGATATTGCATGTTGCAGTGGAGGAAGATAAACTGGGCTTATGAGCATCAAATTGCCACGGAAGGCACTTCAGAATTGATTTTATGAGCTTTGTTTGCGTCACTGGCATATTGTTGTCGTTCAGTCTTTTTGCAAGCAACTCTTTCCTAGCCACATATTCTTCCAACGTGCCCTCACTCCCCACCATCTCACTGTCCAACAGCTCCAGCCATTGGTCATTGATTTCCAAGTTTGCTCCCCCTTGGAACTGGCTCATAATCCATTTAAATGCCACTGCTGCAGATTCAGCGAATGCCACCTTCTGAGCCCACACTTCTGGAACCTTTTGCAGCAACAAATGTAGTGCCACTGCATCCCCTTTAGTCCCCGGCATGGACGTTTTTAGGCATTCCAGCACATTTCTGCTCACGGCACAGTGGAACACATTCTGTATCCAGATGTCTAACGAAAAACCCAGTCTATCTAAGGAGGTGGTGACCTGCAGATTGGAGTTCACTGGACTCGTCGGATCTTCCCGGCCAGATGTACTGGCCGGTTCAGATCCCCTAGCCACTGCTATTCCAATTCTTGAATCTCTTCCCATGTTAGTCGCTGTAACCCCATCACTGGTTCCAGCCACCCCCGTGAGATCCCCTCGTAGGTCTGGAAGTAAATCCGGATGGAGCCTCAACGGATTGAGTCCCAGCTCCTCCACCTCCCTCCATGATGGCAGTCGGTCAAATACTGCCTTACTCTGCCCTTGGTGTAAACGGAACTGGAACTGTACCAGCTCGATATACACGTGGTATTCTCTGTACCACCTGAGTACCTGTCCTGTTCCCTCTCTTCCCTCAACAATAGCTCTGTTGAGTAAGAACGAAGGAAAACCTTCCCGTGGCCCTTCTGCAGTTAACTTAAATAATTCCTGCAAACGGTTCCTGTTATAATAGTGAAAGAACATTTTGGTGCCTTTCTCTCAGAAGAGTAATGGTGGCCAGATCAGCTCCAATTACCAGTGAGAACATTTATTAGAATGAGTAATAAATGGCAGAACCTAGGAGTTCTGCCAGAACCAATCTAGACCAATTTTACGTTGATGAGGGAGGATGAGGTAATCAGACACGGTTTGCTCGAAAGGCTATATGCTCCTGGCTCGAAGGACTGAGGCACTTGATTGGGACATCAAAAGCACTTCGGGTGTTTGTCGTTTCACTGTTGCCAGTCAAGTCATCTCACACACAGTCGCCACTGCTTGTTAACCGACATACAACAAGAGTGTCGCCGGACTAAACACCCTCATGCCGGGTCATACAGGTAAACTGTTGTCAGGACATTACGTGCACAAGAACAATGGATTAGGAAAGGGTCTAGAGAATGTGTATTAGAAAGGTGCTAATGTTTAGCTCATCGGACATCGGTATTGCAGACTATCAGTAACTTCGTAGATAGAGTAGTTTGAATTGCTGAGTGATGAGAGAGAGCAATAAGCATTGTAAGACTTGATTGGGACATCAAAAGCACTTCGGGTGTTTGTCGTTTCACTGTTGCCAGTCAAGTCATCTCACACACAGTCGCCACTGCTTGTTAACCGACATACAACAAGAGTGTCGCCGGACTAAACACCCTCGTGCCGGGTCATACAGGAAACGCCGAGCTCAGAATTGCACAGGTTATGCCACCAACTCTATGCTGAGCTCTTGAGATGTGGAATCCGAGCACAAGGAGTTACGATGGGACGAACAAGACAGAGCGACCGTATGGCGACAGGCTCTACGAGACTTGTGAGACAACAACCACCTCCACCACCACCCACTTATGACAGTTTGAGGAGAGCGGGTGGAGAGACTGGACCGAGAACACCTGAAGAACGAGCATTTATTGTAAAGGATTTTGTCAGCCGCGCATACGGACAGGGCAGACTCGACCCGCCGCAGTGGTTCAAACAAAGATTCCCAGTCTACCCTGCCTACAAAGTTACAGCCTGGGAGTGTTCCTTTATCAACGGTGATCCAGGCTTCGTCACGCGGGCACTATTCGAAAGGCACCTGCAGCAGAGCGGAGACCCGAACAAGGAGGAATTCTGGGCTGAAAAGGCAGCCTACACCGCAGTGGAGACGGCTCTTGCTTCGTTTGACGAAGACTTCCTTATCTCCTTATTGGGAAGCATAAAGGGGTACAGCCCTGAGGAGTAGTGCACAGGACCAGAAAGCGAGGACGGAGACTCAAAGATCTCTGAACCAAACGACGGATAACTAGAGTTCAGCAGCATGGCTAAGAAAGGCACCCGCACCAGTGAAGAATCGCAGTCAGCAGAGGAAGAGTCTACCTCATCTCCCACGCGTAGTCCGGGCACGCCCAGCATGTCAAGGGGTGAGGGAGATATCCTTCCCAAGGTCATAGCCACCCAAGTAAAGGTACACATCAAGCTACTGAGACAGGGTCAGAACTTCGTGGTGTGGGATCATGCATTCACTGCTGCAAATAGTGCTAAAGGCTCCCTGCCTGCCATTCAATCAGCTATGCCTGGGACCATCCACAATGCTGCAGCTATGCTGTTACTCTATGAATCAGTCCGGGAAGAATGGTTGGGGGAATTGTCAGCCAAGCCGTCAGCATATGATGCATATGTTTTTATCTGCAGAAAGTTTGTGGGGGGGTATAACACACAAGCCAATGCAGACTGGCTGAAGGAGATGGCCAAAGGCATGAAGCGTGGTGAAACAATATCCCAATATGTCTCCAGAATGATAAATCTCAAGGGCTGCCTGAAGCGCAATGGACATGACCTTTTGGATGGTCATGTGGCCACTCAGATAGTGCAGGGACTGCCAACTGCGGCCAATCCTCCCGGATTTCTTCCCACTGCAGTTGCCCACCCACTCGATCAGCTGGCAGACCTCATCACCACTACAGCTGAAGCTTCTGGTTACAACGATGATGGAGACCAGCCTGCTGTGGTCATGCTGGCCCAACCACCAGCACCTGCTGCAGTTCCAGTTGCAGCTGCCTGTGCAGTGCCACAGCCTAAGCCGCCAGCTGACTCAGAAGTAAAATCAGAGGTACGGGGGACCTGCAACTATTGCCACAAAAAGGGGCACTTCTGGAGAGACTGCCGCAAGAGACAGAGAGATGCAGAGACCCAGAGGAACGTGGTGGCAGCAGTACAGCAGCTGGCTGGCATGTGGCCTCCAGGACAATTTCTTGGAGTCCCTCAGCCACCTCCGTCGGTACAGCATGCTTTCCCTAGAGCTGGAGCTTTCCCACTGCTGCACCCACCTCCTGGGCCTCCTTCTCCTCCCCCTGAAGGTATGCCATACGTGGTGTCCTATAATGTGCTGGATGCTGTTCACAACAAACAGTCCAAACAGTCCTGGCTAGTGGATAGTGGAGCCTCAGTCCATTTGGTTAACAGTCTGGACCTGCTGCATGCCCCTACCATACATGCCAACCCTATCCCTCTCCATCTAGCCACATCAGATGCCACAGGAGGAATTATTGCAACTGGATCAGTGTGCCTCATTTCCTCTCAGCACATTCCACTGTGGCTTCACCATGTTCAGTGTGTTCCCTCGCCACAACTAGTATCCTGTCAGTATCTGCTGCGCTCCGTGATGGAGCACGCTTCGTCACAGACAGAGTGGGAGCATTTACAGCGGTGTCTGGTCCAAATGGGTGGAAAATGTCTGTTCACTCAGAGAATGGCCTATACTATATCCACAACTGTCTGCCTCTGACTGTAAATAAGTCTCCCTGTCCAGTAACAGCTGCTTTGAAGAAGAGACAGGCCAGAAGCCAGAAGCATGACTGTGCCAAACGTTTTTTGTGGCACAGTCGAATGGGACACCCAGGAGAACCATGGATGCACCGCCTGTCCACTGAGCAACTGGTCACTGGCCTGGACACTCACCTTTCTCCTTGTGAAAATTGCCCCAAATATTGTGAAGCTTGCATTGAGGGGAAGCATGCTCGTCCTCCCTTTGGTGAAAGCTCTAGACCCGCAGTGGACCCCCTTGACAGAATTCATATTGATACTGTGGGCCCCATTTCACCAGCAGCAATCTCTGGGGAACGTTTTTGGGTGACTGTTCCTGATGAGGCTTCTGGATGGAAAGCTGTCCTGCCAGTAAAGTCAAAGGATGTCATTGCCTCAGTTGTCCGAGACCTGATTCTATTTTGGCAGACAGAAAGAGGGACCACTGTCAAGTGCATTCGGTGTGACAGAGGCACAGAATTTATTAACTCCAGATTCAAGGAGTTCTAAGCGTCTCAGGGCACTAAGCTGGAGATGTCTGCACCCTATACTCCTCAGCAGAACGGGATAGCAGAGCGAGCCAACAGGACCTTGAAGGAGCGAACCAGAACCCTCCTCAATTTTGCAGGTGCCAGTCCAGTCATGTGGAAAGAGGCCCTAGAGACAGCCTGCATCCTCCTGAACATGGGACCCAGTACAGGCAGGCCTCTCACTCCTTGTGAATTATTCATGGGACACAAGCCAGATGTATCACTTCTTCGTACTTGGGGATGCCTGGCATTTGTGCATGTGCCTGATCAGCAGAGGGGGGTATTTGCACCAAAGGCTGTGCCTGGCATGTTCACTGGTTATTCCCCAGTGTCCAAGGCATATCGTATTTATCTGGGAGGGGGAGTCTGGAGAGAGAGCAGAGATGTCCAATTTGTGGAACACATCCGCGGAGCCTCTCGGGTGGGAATGTCCACTCTCCTTGACCAGCCACAGCAGTTCTCATATCCGGAAGGTTTGCCAGCCCAACAGCCCTCCAGCAACCCGGCAGCTTCCTCACCTCAGTGCAGCACTCGGAATCAGACGGTCAGCGCTCCCTGTCCCAGCAGCAGACCTGACAGCACCCTCCCAGGACCCCCTGATCAGGCTGCAACCGAGCCTGCATGTCAGGGGAAGCCTCCCCAAGAGGAGAGCACTCCAGAAATTGTTCCTGGACCGAGTGAGGAACCACTTCAGCTGGATCTGGACCAGTCCGGGGTACTGGATACACTTCAGCAACTTGCGCGAGGAAGCTCTGACAGTGGGCAGCATCAACGGACCTTGGAGCGAGCACAACAGTCACTCCGGAATACTCCTCCCGCTACTGCAAATCCTCCTCTGGATGGACTGTCTCGGGCTCAACGCTATGAGCAACGAGCTGCTACTCGAGAAATCCTGCTGGCACAGGATAGGGGAGAGATTTGTGAGAGAGAGGGGCTGACTGATGGTGACACTAAGTCACAGGGACCGGGGGAAGTGCAGGTTTTGAGTCAGGTGCAAGAGAGACATGTTTTAATTGTGAGTGAAGAAAGGGGGACAGCCTCTGATCAGACTGAAAATGGTCCAAGTGAGCTGAGATGCATGGGTGGGACCTGTTCAGTGCCTGAGGGAACTGTTAGAGATGTGAGCTCTGTCTGTAATGCCCAAAGACAATGTGGTGCCAGCCACACAAGTGTGGGCTATGCTTGTGAGCGTGCTGCTGGGCCTGCGCCCCAGCGCTCATGTTTAGTGGGGAGCAGACAGAGAGAGAGAGAGACATGGGCACAACACCAAGAGAGACCAAGTGTCCAAGCTGTGCAGAGTGGTTCAATTGTCTGCGAGAGCTCTGACGAGGCTGAAGCACGTCAGTCATGTAAGAGTGTGGATGAGGAGGTGAATCGGAAGCTTGGACAGTGTGAGAATTTGCCCAATTACAAGAGCTTTCCGAGAGATACCTGTGTCTGGGAGGATGATGTGAGAGTGCGAAGCAGTAAGCTCGAAAGGGCAAACTGTGAGTCTCAGAGAGAGAGAGAGAGAGAGAGCAGCGAGGAAAGTCAGAATCCTCACAAACTGCACCCATGTGCAGATCGGCGACATTCAGCGAAAGAGTAGTGGGTGAAAGAGAGAGTGAGAGCAAGCCAGATCAGGGGAAGCACACAGGGGTGCGGTTTGGGAAAATTAGTGTGCCTTCCAGTTTGAAGGAGGCACAGGAGTCCCCTCAGTGGGAATATTGGAAGGCTGCTATGCAAGAGGAGCAGAATTCTTTGGATGCCCACGAGGTCATGGAGTATGTCCCTAGACCTCGTGGCCATAAAGTAATTCCAGTTCATTGGATCTTCTTAGTGAAAATGGATGCCCATGGTAATGTGCTGAGGTTCAAGGCTAGGCTGGTAGCTCAAGGATGCAGGCAAATTCCTGGAGTAGATGTCATGGAAGTCTTTGCCCCAACTAGCAGTTATGGATCCAGGAGAGCCTTACTGTCAGTGGCTGCACAAGAGGGTCTTGAAATTCACCAGATGGATGTCAAGACTGCTTTCCTGAATGGAGAATTAGAGGAGGAGGTTTATGTCACACAACCTCCAGGGTTTGAAAATGGGGATGGTAACACAGTGTGTCGCTTGAAGAAGGCCTTGTATGGCCTGAAGCAAGCTCCAAGGGCATGGCATAAGACCCTTAATGAGAAGCTGCATACCATGGGCTATGAAGTGTGCAAGAGTGATGCAGGTGTCTATGTGAAGTGTTCTGTAGATGGAGGAAAGTCATTTGTGTTGATTTATGTAGATGATCTGCTGATAGTTTCTAAAGGCATGGGAGAGATTGAGAGAGTGAAGGGTTTGCTCAAGCAAGAGTTCACCATTCATGATTTAGGAGAGGTAAAAGATTTTCTGGGCTGTCAAGTAATGAGAGATAGGGATAAAGGGCTAATTTCGTTGAGCTGCATCCCTAAGATTGATGCACTGGTTGAGAAATTTGGGCTGGATCTGGAGTTTGTGGGGCCTGACACCCCTATGACTAAAGATTTTGTAGCCACACAGAGGCCTATGTCCAAGGACAACAGTGACAGCATTGGTGCTGGGAGCCCTCTGCCACCAGGACACAGGTACTGTGAACTGGTTGGGTCACTGTTGTACATTGCAAATACCACTAGGCCTGATATTTCACAGGCTGTAGGAGTGCTTTCCAGGTACAGGATTACCCCTACTACTGCTCACTGGAATGAAGCCATCAGAGTGCTGAAATATCTTAAGGCAACCAGAGATCTCGTTTTGGTCCTTGGAGGGAAGGACACAGAGCTTGAGGGTTTTGTTGATGCAGATTATGGTGGGGACCAAGATCATCGGTTTTCCACTACATGGTATGTCATCCGAGTGTTTGGTGGAGCTGTAGTTTGGGGGAGCAAGAAGCAGTCTGCAGTTGCCACATCCACTGTAGAAGCTGAGTTCATGGCGGCAAGTGCAGCTGTCAAAGAGGCCAATTGGATGAAGGGATTCCTTGAAGAAATTGGGATTTCCCCATGGATTGTCAAGATTCACTGTGATTATCAGGGATGCATCAATCATCTCAGAAATCCAGTGTTCTCTAAGCATACTAAGCATATTGCTATCAGCTTCCACTTTGCGCGGGAGGCTATTGCACTAGGTCAAGTTGATGTGAAATACGTTCCTTCTGCAAGGAATGTGGCAGATATATTCACAAAGCCGTTAACAAGGCAGGCATTTCAAGGACATCGTGAGGCTCTGGGCTTGGCCAAGTTTTTGTGAGGAAAAGGCAAGTGGAAGTGTTATAATAGTGAAGGAACATTTTGGTGCCTTTCCCTCAGAAGAGTAATGGTGGCCAGATCAGCTCCAATTACCAGTGAGAACATTTATTAGAATGAGTAATAGGTGGCAGAACCTAGGAGTTCTGCCAGAACCAATCTAGACCAATTTTACGTTGATGAGGGAGGATGAGGTAATCAGACACGGTTTGCTCGAAAGGCTATATGCTCCTGGCTCGAAGGACTGAGGCACTTGATTGGGACATCAAAATGCACTTCGGGTGTTTGTCGTTTCACTGTTGCCAGTCAAGTCATCTCACACACAGTCGCCACTGCTTGTTAACCGACATACAACAAGAGTGTCGCCGGACTAAATACCCTCGTGCCGGGTCATACAGGTAAACTGTTGTCAGGACATTACGTGCACAAGAACAATGGATTAGGAAAGGGTCTAGAGAATGTGTATTAGAAAGGTGCTAATGTTTTAGCTCATCGGACATCGGTAATGCAGACTATCAGTAACTTCGTAGACAGAGTAGTTTGAATTGCTGAGTGATGAGAGAGAGCAATAAGCATTGTAAGACTTGATTGGGACATCAGAAGCACTTCGGGTGTTTGTCGTTTCACTGTTGCCAGTCAAGTCATCTCACACACAGTCGCCACTGCTTGTTAACCGACATACAACAAGAGTGTCGCCGGACTAAACACCCTCGTGCCGGGTCATACAGGAAACGCCGAGCTCAGAATTGCACAGTTCCACACTTTCAGAAAATAGTGCACCTCCCAGTCTTCTTTTGGAAGGCTCTTCCCGTATAGCTCTGCTACCTCATGCACCAGGCTATCAGCAAGGGGATCACTGAACACAATCAATTTTTCCCACTTGACCGAATGGGCTCCTCTCGTGGCTGTGTCAGACAAAAATGCCGTTGATATAATTCCTCCACACAGGACCGACCCTTCTTCACTTTCACAAGTCTTAACAAATATGTAGTTTGCTCGTTCAACAGGATCAGGAAGATTGTTCAGCACAATGTCTTGGTGATGCACAATTGGCCTTTGAAATTGACCCTTTGGAACACCAGGCCTCTCAATATGAATATACAGGCCGGGGTCTCCAAAATAGCCAGGAGCTTCAAAGTGAGCCCTGACAAAAGGAATGGGATACTTTGAGTATTCTGGTCTTCTTGGATGCTGTTGACGTAGTGCAGGTCGCAGTCCTCTTCCTCTCGTTGTTGGGAAGGGTCTCGGTGTCCGTTGCTCTTCTGGTTCCGGTGTATCTTCAGCACCGGAACCAGAAGAGCAACGGACACCGAGACCCTTCCCAACACCTTTGTGTTGCAGCAAGCGGTGGGCCCAGCACCTTTGTTGTGTATTAGCTGGAGGATTCCGTAACTGTCAGCGGTACGTATGCCGTCAGAGGGTCTCTTCCTGTGAACACCACCAAGTACTCTCAATGTCTATATAGACCAGTGCTCGCACTGCCGTCTATATCTGCCGACTGTTCTCCGATCAGGACACCCTTTGCCCTTCAGCAGTCCAAGGAGTTTAATGGCTACTCCCAACCAATCGCTATTAACCAGTGTGTAACTCGTCACACACAAATAGCCTTACTGTTCGCACAACAGTAACATACAAGCAATGCAGCTCCTATATTGAAAAGAGTGTGACAGCAGTATATCAAGCAGTCCTTCAATACAGAGCAAACACTATTCAGCTTGGAGCTCGAAGCCCAGATGCATTCCACACCCCATCGACTCGTTACAAATGGTTTACGTATATTTACCTGTGAACACCACCAAGTACTCTCAATGTCTATATAGACCAGTGCTCGCCCTGCCGTCTATATCTGCCTGCACCCGAGCGTTACGATTTACTTGTAGGTTCATCAGTGTCCATAAAATACAACTAAACCATATCAAACACACACGCAGCCTATCCACATATGTGTACGTACCGACTGCTCTCCGATCAGGACACCCTTTGCCCTTCAGCAGTCCCAGGAGTTTAATGGCTACTCCCAACCAATCTGCACAATATGTGGATCATCAGAGATCAAAACAAAACAATTATTTAACCAGCAGGAGCAAGCTTGTTATACGTATCTGTACTCACCGCTATTAACCAGTGTGTAACTCGTCACACACAAATAGCCTTACTGTTCGCACAACAGTAACATACAAGCAATGCAGCTCCTGCAACACAAGACACATGTAATGTTTCATTATCAGCAGAAACATCAGTACGCATGTGCTTAAAGCCTGCGATCGCAGCCACTCGACTGCGACCGTTACCCTTGCCAACGATCGCTCGCTTACCTGTATTGAAAAGAGTGTGACAGCAGTATATCGAGCAGTCCTTCAATACAGAGCAAACACTATTCAGCTTGGAGCTCGAAGCCCAGATGCATTCCACACCCCATCGACTGCCAAGCTTGCTCGCGATCTGGCGTTTCTATACCTTTTGATCGTAACCGGCGGTAACGGTACAGTCTCGTTTGAGAAGCCGTACCGTACTGCATGGCCACATAAACAACCCTGACTTGGCCCTATGCCAACGTGTAGCTCTACAGCTGCACCAGGGATCCTAAACTTATACACGTGTACACACTCAATGGAGTCTTTACCTTGTGACCTTACCGTCACTAGTACAAGACCTGTACTGCATGGAGGTCACTATATGATCAACCTAACTGAACATAATACATTACCCTTAGACACGCAATCAGGCGCATCCTCTTACTTGTACTCCACACGTGGAGAAGTTCAAGTTAATAAATGTTTCCTAAAACCACTTGATAAACTGATAGCGCCCTTGTATCTAAGTATGTTTGCCATCATGTATCTATACGTACCTATCAGTTTATACAACACAAGGTCGTGGTGGAAGTCGTGTACGTAAGCGAGCATCGTTATTGCCGGCGTAATAAGAGAGCCCCCAATTGGAGCTGCGAGCATTGGGCGGTCGGCGAAGAGCAGGCGTGGTTTGGGGAGGATCTGTCGCGGCCAGCGATATATGTTTTGGGGGACAGGTTCGGCAATTGGATTGCTTTTCACGTACAGGCAGGAGAATATCGGGTGGGCGTGGCGGAGGTGTTATTGGCGGGGGATGGTAATGGGCCCAGGGGCTGCTACAGTCTGGCGAATGTGGTGGTCAAGAAGGATGGGTGTCCCAGGTGAGATGATAGGAAAGGGGTTGTTATAAAATGAGGAGCAAGGGTAAGGGAGGCAGTTGAGAATGTGGTGTTTGGAGAGCAGGGTCGTGGGGAAGACTGGAAATGTTTTGACTGTCAGTGAAGCGGCTGGGGATGGGCCTGTGATCGAGGCCATTCCGGAGTTTGAATACGAACCCGAATACGCCGTGACAGCAGATGCGCTGAAGAGGTCGATGGGGCCTGTGAACACGGTGTTGGTGTTCAATGGCGCGTCGGAGGAGGGGGTCGTGCGAGTAGGAGATGAATATACGGTATGTACGCCCTGCGCTTGCAGATGGGGTCGGTGTTGAATTGCAGTGTGCTGGATGTGAAAGGGAAGTGTGGGGAGCAGATAAACAAGAGCTGTCTTGTACTGTGGAGGAGGGATAAGAAGAATGGAGGAGCATGGAAGCGGGGCCCAGGAGGGGTTCCAGGTGTGAACCGGTGCAGGTGGTGTTTTACTACGAGCGGCCGCCGGATTGCAAGGGACCTTTTAACTGGCGGCCCGGGTCGAAAATGGACATTCATAATGGGTGGTGGGAGGATGGGCAGCTGATTGTGGACGACAGGTGAGGCAGAGTATGGCAGGGAAACTGGAAAGTATGCATGTGGGTGTGGGCAGTGGGAATGTAGGAAGAAGTGAAGAGGGAGCAGTGTGGGTGTGCAGGTTCAGCGATGTGGCTGTGTGCGTGGCGCATAGAGAGGCGGATGGAGACAGCGAGTCACAAGAGCCGCAGAATTCTGGGGCGTGTAGGAAGTCGGATCGAGACAGTGAGTCAGAAGAGCCGCAGAGTTGTGGGTGCCCACAGTGTGCCTCGACGTGACCAAAGCAGGTGAGGTGGGGAGGATCGAGCATGGAAGTTGTCGGGAATGGAGGGCGCGAGCAGATAATGAGATAAACTGCATGTGGGGAAGGACAGGTTGGGAGGGAGATGGACGCGGAGGCTCGGAAGGCATTTCGATGCGTTACAAGAAAGGTCTGGAGCAGTACAGCGCATACAATGGCGAACAGCACCATGCAGCCCGAACAGCAGGCCGTGGGTGTCAACAGACAAGTGTCCTGGGTTGTGAAGGAAGACGATGGCCACTGCTATGTGGGAGTTGCTTGTTGATTTGAGATATAGAGTTGGTAAGTCATTATGTACGGGCCGAGCGGAATGGCAGTTCCGTCGGCCTGAACTGGACAAGGGTTGTGCGCTGTTGTTCTTGAATGTCTACAACAAGAAATAGCTGGAGTCTTAAAACCAAAGGAAAGCGTGCAAACGAAAAACTGGACACCTAAAAGTGAGCTGTGGCGGTGTTTGTATTGAAGGTCTGCAACAACAAATAGCTGGAATCTTAAAACTAAAGGAAAAACGTACAAACGGAAAACTGCACGCTTAAAATGAGCTGTGGGCATGCGGGCCTGCAGCGCAGCAGTAGGTGATGAACACTGAAGGCTTGAAGCCAGGTCCAGGCAGTCAGGGAGTGGTAGATGGGGTACCTGCAGCGCAGGGGAGAATGAGTGTGGGGCAGACCGGACATGGTCAGGATAGGAAGGAAGAGCGTGAAGATGGAAAGAATGTAAAAATTGATGAATATGCATAAAAGGCTTTGGCGTGTGTGATTGGTATGTGCTATTGTCTGCTGTTTGCTGAGAAGATGGACACTGCACAGACACACACACACACACACACACACACACACACACACACACACATGCGAGGGCGTACATGCAGAGACACGCACATGTGGGTGTTCAGGCCTGACAGACAGTCGAGACACGCACTCACACAGCAGGGCGGACGTGCGGGGGGTCAGGCTCATCATGGACAGGCAGGGGCTCGTGCATATATGGTTTTCCATGGGAGTTTGCAGGAAAGGTGAGCATATGTAGAGATGCAGTTGGTATATCATTATTATCAGTATTATTATTATTATTGTCGTTACTAGTATCGTTATGATCAGCATTGTTAAATGTTACGAGTGTTAGTATTAGAGGGCGAGGGCAGTGCTGAGGTGGGAAGTTGGAGGCTGGGAGCTGAGGGAAATGGTGCAGACGGGGCACACAGTAGACAGACATACACACTTAGACAGACACTGAGACTGACACACAGACACACGCACAGGCAGACATGCAAGGGCGCACATGCAGACACACTCACATGTGGGTGTTCAGGCCTGAGAGACAGTCGAGACACGCACACGCAAACGCACATGCGCACGGACACACGCAGGCACGCACACACACGCAGACACATACAGGCAGACAGACGCAGACACGCACCAGTACACAGACACTCATACATGCACACATGCACTGACACGCACACAGACGCATGCACGCACCACACACACACACACATGCACACACACACACACACACACACACACACACACACACACACACACACTGTCTGGTGGTTGCTGATGAGATGGACACTGGACAGACACACACACACAGATGCAAGGGTGCACATGCAGACACACGCACATGTGGGTGCTCAGGCCTGACAGACAGTCGAGACAGGCACACGCAAACGTACAGGCAGACGCACACGCGCAGGCAGGCACGCACACACACAGCAGGGCGCACGTGCGGGGGGTGAGGCTCATCATGCACAGGCAGGGGCTTGTGCATATGTGGTTTTCGATGGGAGTTTGCAGGAAAGGTGAGCATATGTGGAGATGCAGTTGGTATATTATTATTATCGGTATTATTATTATTATTGTCGTTACTAGTATCGTTATGATCAGCATTGTTAAATGTTATGAGTGTTAGTATTAGAAGGGCGTAGAAGGGCGAGGGCAGTGCTGAGGTGGGAAGTTGGAGGCTGGGAGCTGAGGGAAATGGTGCAGAAGGGGATATGCACCCACATGCAAGGGCGCACATGCAGACACACGCACATGTGGGTGTTCAGGCCTGACAGACAGTCGAGACACGCAGACGCAAACAGACATGTGCACGCACACACGCAGGCACGCACACAAACGCAGACACATACATGCAGACAGACGCACACACGCACCAGTAGACAGACGCACATACACGCACACATGCACTGACACGCACACAGACGCATGCACGCACAGACACACACACACACACACACACACACACACACACACACACACACACACACACACACACACACACATGCACACACACAGACACACGTGGGTAAGTGTTCAGGCCTGACATGCAGAGGCAAAGGTTTGTGCAAGTGGGGTTTTTTATGGAAGGCGGCAGGAAAGGTGAGCATATGTAGAGATGCTGTTGTGGAGGTGGGGGGCAGGGGATGCAAACGGCTGCATGCAAATGTATGTACAGGTGGGGAAAAATAAGGGTCATACCGTGTTGGGTTAGATCCATGGCGAAGACTCCATTGGTGTCACCAGGCTTGGTCTCGGGAGATGCATCTCTGGTAGCAGCTGGAGCGGTGTCTCCTACGACATGGCCTAGACAGGGGGGCAAAACTGGCATGTGACGAGAAAGTGGAATGTGGTAGTAGAGGGGGTGGATGGATGGGATGGAGGGGAAGTTGAAAGGGCATAGTTGTGAAGCATGGAGAATGGGAGGCAGGAGATGGGAATGTCGACATGTGTGGGGCAATTGGCTGCGTACATGAAGTGTGTTGGTGGGTGTGATTAAATTTGGGGTCGAGGTGGGGGAACAAGCAAGGGATGGGGAAATGAAAAGTGGGGAGATGACAGGTGAGGAGTGATAGAGAGGCTTGCAAGGCTGGGGAGAGTGGCGGTCTGAAGGAGTGAAGGTGACTGGCAGACCTGGGAGGGGGTTGCTGTCTGATGTCGGAGGAGTCCAGACGATGGGATCATCTGGAGCCGGCGCATCGGGGTCCTCAGCATCCATTGGTGCATCTGGCTCAGCGGGGATCGTGGGTCCTGGGCAATTTATTTCTTCGAAGTTGCTGCCCAAGAAGATGTTCGGCAGAGATGCTGCAGGCCAAAAAGGATGTAAAAGGGATTTCTCTGGAAGGAAGATGGCAGCAAAGTACGGAGCAAGCAGCATAGCAGAAGTGAATGAACAGCAAGGGGATGTGGACAGAGAGGTGGGGTTTGAAACCTGAGAGGGAGTGGAAGAGATTTGGATGAGGAAGGCGGGAGAAGCGCACCCCAGACTTTGAATACTCCATTGACTGACTCCGTGAGCCAGACTGTTTTGTGGCGCTGCACTTTGCATGTGGCCCACTTGATTTTGGATATGTCGACAGCTGCAAGCGTGAAATCTTCGTAGGGGTCCAACGCGACCTTAGTGAGGGCTTCCAGTATTGGTGTGTCTGTCGTTGTCGCATCCAGCCAGCGGTCGCCGTCTATGAAGTCGGCCGGTAGGTTTGACAGGCGGATTGTGGCTGTGAAAACAAGTTCAGGCTGCAGGGTCCAAGACATGCAAGTTAATATAGCAAACACATGTACTGGCAGCTAATGGGTGAGGACATGTTTGCAGAGGCAGTCGCATGACGGACCAATTAGAAAGTGCTGGTGGTGGCGCAAATGTGTGGGTCAGGTGTGTTGGGAAGTTCTGTGGTTTTTGGACATTGGGAAGCGTAGGTGGCCATGTTGTTGTAATAGGGTGGGGAGAAATAGCTGGGCATACCGCATCTCCGTATCCCGTCGCGTCGAAGACATTGATGGTTGTTGTCGGGATTGATAAATACGCATTCACGACTTTGTAGATCTGAGCTTCGCCCTGCACAGCAAATACTTGGTATACATGAGCCTGCACCGCAGTAGTGTCGAGGATTGGTGGACAGGTGAGGGAAGAGTACATGTGGTGCAATTGACGTGTTGTGTCGGAAGGAATGCAGGGCTTCTTGAAATGTGTTGGGTGTAGGGTGGAGTGCCATGATGGTTGGGAGGTGTAATAAAGTGGGGTATGGCAGCAAAAGCGGTGGAATGTATGTGTGGTCTTGGAAGTGGATGGTCAGGGTGGAGACGTATGTGACAAAGGTGGTAGATAGCAGGGAATGGTGGTGTAAGAATGGACATGACAGGGTGGCTAGGAGCATGGGTCTCTGGTTCTGAGTTGACGCATGCAGGTGAGTGGACAATCAGAGAGAATGGTAAAGCACCTCGGGTGGGAGCGCTGCCCACGAAACGTTGTCGAGGCGAATGTATGCACTGTTGAGGATGCCGCTATTGCGGATCTTGTAGGTATCCGGGCATGCATTGAAGATGAAGACAGGGGTCATAGACACGTGGGCTGCGTTCATTATCCTCATCTGGTGCGTGGCATTGTGCCACACAGCCACCTGCACAAGCAGCACATTTTGAATGAGGTCCATGGAGACGGGTGTGGTGTGGGCTTGGTACTGCAAAACACAGGAGAACGCATCACAGGTCTGACATGCAGATGAGGACATGCGGAGGAAAGTGGGGGTACACAGTGCGTGTGAAGAAACATTGATAGCCTACCTTGACAATGATGTCATTGTTATGGAGGAGTGACAGAGAAAAGACAGTCTGGTCTCCCGGGCCAGATTCTGCAGCTACAATGACCCCGCACACATGCAGACGGGCATAGGGTTTGTTGGGTTTCGCAGTGTTGCGGGTCATGAGTTCTGCGTGGCGGCATATGTCCTCCACAGTGCACAGACGTTGGTTTATCCGTTTGTATCTCATCAAGTCGTTACGGTGAGGTTGATATAATTTTGCCAGACTGCTGTACATAGAGAATGAAAAGCAAGGAAAATCAGACACCGAATACACCTCAACGCGCGAGCAGAAGCGGACATTCCCGCTGGGTTGGAACGTAAGGTCATCGCTCAGGCGCTCAATAGTTGTATTGTCGGTCGCTTCTAGGTAGTAGAACCCTGGAATCTTAACCACATTGTTCTGCAAGTAGGCGTCTGCCGCCTTGGTGACGTTGACGTTGCAGATTTTGAAAGTTCCTGTGTCACCAAATGCGTATGTTAGGAAAACACAGCAAGAACAGAGCTTTGACAGAGGTAGGCATCTGGTTATAGGTGTTACCGGGTTCCTCGAGTGCAGCAGCTGTTTCCGAGGGGCCCGGGAACTTTATTACAGTGGGCAGCCTGGCGAGGCGGGGATCCTCGTTTCCCTTATTCCCTAAACTCACGTAGAGCTTCCCGGGGCTTCCTGGTCGGGTCATCTGGTGGATCACGCCGACGAATTGGTTCATAGTTACTGTAGATTGTGTAACAGACCGTTTACTAACTGGCGGGATATCTTCCATTTTTCGTTTGAAGGTGTTCATTTCGTAGGATTGGAATGTGCCACACGTCGTCAGCAATGTGCAAGAGAATAGGCTTCACTCCTAATTCTAAATGACTGTTCTCTGTGAGGCGCCTCTATCGATGGGGTCGCAGCGTTATGACCCCTCCGACCGCCAGCTATGGTGAGCAAACTGGCAAGATTGCATGCATGGAGGGGCGCCACATTTTGAGGGTGACGTGTAAGGGGATAGATGGGGCCGCGCCTGGTAGACGCAGTCGCAGCGGTGGTCAGGATAACGCGAGGCAGCTCTTGCGGGGTGGCAGGTTGCCAGAAACCTCGCTGATGCCAGCTTCATTCGGAGGAAGCATCTCGTCAAAGCAGAGTAGCGCTGCTTCACGCTGCAAACATCCGCGTGGGGGTCTCTCTCTCTCTCTCTCTCTCTCTCTCTCTCTCGCGCGCGCGCGCGCGCGCGCGCGCGCGTAGATTTCGCAACTATAATTCGATGCAAATTCGATGCGGAATTCATCCTGGTCGGGATGCCGAATTCGCTTCGATTCGCCGGTGCCGCTGTTTTCCACGCGTTTTTTAAACCAGATTCGGGCCGAATTCGGCATCGCTCCTTGATTCTTGATATTGCGAATTCAGACTGAATTCGATTCGAATTCGCATCGCTCATGTATTCTTGGCAATGCGAATTCAGGCTGAATTCGATACGGATTCGATTGAGGATTTGATGGGACATAGAGGCTGAATTCGATATGTATTCGATACGGTTACATAGCAGTGCAATGTACAGGTCGGATAGTAATGGGTCTGGAATGACATCGGTAGCTCGAGCGAGCTCAGGTTGTTCAGGTAGAACTCTTGTTTTACATGGACCATTAGATTCCAGTACTTATAAACCCCATATGTGCCTGTGTAGATTCTAACCTGCAAGACTGGGACTTACACGTTTGCAAGCACAAGTGTGTGGCATCTAACTTCTCAAGATACAAGACTGCGCTCTCGTCTGGTTCAAGGATGTACGACACGTATCCTAATTATACCTTTGCAATCATCCCAATGAATGAGTCCAAGGGGCCTTACATGGGCAGCTTACTCTGCCCATGTGCCTGATCCATCCTAACCCGCAAGACTCGGACTTACACACTTGTGTGGCAACTTCTCAAGATACAAGACTGCGCTCTCGTCAGGTTCAAGGATGCACGACACATATCCTAGCTTGGTATACCTATGCTGTCCTACAGGTATACCCTTGCAAGCATCCCATTGAATGATTCCAAGGGGCGCCATGCATGGGCGCAAGCACCTCAGTACCAATACCAACTGGCCAGTTGCCACTAATAACATGTTAAAAGTTGCCAGCATGGTTGTTCATGGACCTTCAAGACATTGAAGTAACACCTTGTGCATTGATCAGATCTAATGAAATCAAAATCATAACGAGCGCCCGCCCGCGCGCGCACACACACACACACACACACACACACAGACAGAGACACACACACACACACACACACACACACACACACACACACACACATGCGCGCGCGCGCACGCACACACACAATCGTGTAGATAAGTTCAGTGCCTAATATGCATTATACACAGTTCCCATCATGATCTCTTTCCCACCCTCTGCCCACCCTCTAACTCTTTGTTAAAAGGATTCAGTTAGGACACACCATTACCACAGCCGAGCCTCCAGGAAGCCCGATCACCACTGAACGAGCTTCAATTCTCCCAAAGATGCCCCAACTCTCAAAGAGACATCAGGCCAGAATGTGATTCGAAATGCAGGCGCATAGCCCACGGTAGTGTATGACGCAGCCGCATAGATAAGTCGTATTGGACCCAGTATCCTTGAGTGGCGCTCTGCCCATCTCCACAACCCTGGTTGACAGCCTGTCTGTCTTTGAAAGCGCTCCCACTGTCGTCCTGCAGAGGCAGAACGCCACCAATAATTACTGGTTACTGATTACTCTTCTAGTGTAAAGTGATTGCTAGTAGCCCCAAAAATTGTGACCAATGCAATGGAGCTTGTGGATGCTCCACCACAAGGAAGGTCCAGACAATTGTGCAGTATTCAAAGCACAAGTTCTTGCATATGTAAAGCACTGACATGGGAATCTCATACTTGTCTGACTAGCTACCATTCTATTTGGCAAGGCCGATATCTGCAGGCACATCGGTAGGCCTTAGTTGGCTCAAGGCAGATCCCCCGGGGGGGGGGGGGGGACCTGAAAAAGACAAGGAGCTGCTATACATGAGCTCTGTATGAACGTCAAGAGCTGGTAGCAGCCAGGAACCAGACTCAACCCATCCAACTACAACATAAGATGATCTTCCCGAATGTTTTTGGGAGCAATGGCTTGGCACTGCATGAGCCAAAAAGACAGTAGTATGTGTGCTGAGAAACGACGAAGACTTACCTGCAGGTGCGAAGACTTGAACAAGATGTATAGAAATTTGAAACACGAATTCTGAAACTGCTACAAGCTGCATCTTGAGAGGTTGAGGAAGATGCAACTCCTTGCGCATCATTTTCCCTGATGAGATGCAGTTCCTGTGGTTACGTTGGCTGCAGCAAACAGTGGACAAGCCCCTGCATCCAACACATCTCATGATTGTCCCACATCGCCCATTATATGCAAGAGCGCATTAACAATTACTAAAAAATGCTTGTCACACAAGAGGGGTTGTGTGTGTGTTGTGGCCCCGGGGGGGGGGGGGGGGCAGAGACATTGAGGGCTAGGAGAGGCCTCTCACCCTGCAATCCACTACTGACCAGACCTTCTCCCTGAGGAGTGTTGACAAGTCTTTGAGGAGATCCACCCATCGAGCCAGTAGTGCTTTTAACGCATACATGCTTCATTTGCCCACAGCAGTGTGTATTGCCTGCAGAGAATACCAGGAGGTGCAGCATTAACTGCAGCAGATGCACTACTTGAACCACCTTTACACAGCCTTGCTTAATTTCTATAAGAAGATGTGTCACCGGTTGGAACCCCCAACACATACCCCCCCTCTCACTGTAAGACACACCAGAGGTGGAGGGGGGACGGACAGGGCAACTGTGTGAACTGGAATTCCGAGCCAGGGTGCCTCTTACCAGCTCTCCTCCTTGAATGGTGCAGCAAATAGTATAGATTATTTTACGTGTGTCTAGTCCAATGGT
>KV908614.1:15137-40137 GCA_002005505.1 Botryococcus braunii | reverse complement strand
AGAGAAACAAGCAGTGTCGTCTGTGAGTGAAGAGACTTGACTGGCAACAGTAAAGTAGCAAACACCCGAAGTGCTTTTGATGTCCCAATCAAGTCTTACAATGTTTATTGCTCTCTCTTGTCACTCGGCAACTCGAACTATCCTATCAACAACGTTACTGATAGTCTGCATTACCAATGTCCGATGAGCTAAGCAATTACACCTTTCTATTGTACCTTATCTAGACCCTTCCTAAACCATTGTTAATGTTCATATGATGTCTTGACAGCAGTTTACCTGCATGTCCCGGCACGAGGGTGTTAAGCCCGGCGACACTCTTGTTGTGCGTAGAGAAACAAGCAGTGTCGTCTGTGAGTGAAGAGACTTGACTGGCAACAGTAAAGTAGCAAACACCCGAAGTGCTTTTGATGTCCCAATCAAGTGCCTCAATCCTTCGAGCCAGGAGCATATAGCCTTTCGAGCAAACCGTGTCCGATTACCTAATCCTTTCTTATTAACGTGCAATTGGTCTAGATTGGTTCTGGCAGAACTCCTGGGTTCTGCCACTGATTACTCATTCTACTAACTGCTCTCTCTGGTAATTGACGATGATCTGGACACTATTACTCTTCTGAGGGAAAGGCACCAAAATGTTCTGTCACTATTATAACACTTCCCCTTGCCTTTTCCTCACAAAAACTTGGCCAACCCTAGAGCATCACGATGTCCCTGAAACACCTGCCTTGTCAAAGGCTTCGTGAATATATCTGCTACATTCCTTGCAGAAGGAACGTATTTCACATCCACCTGACCCAATGCAATAGCTTCCCGTGCAAAATGGAAGCTGATTGCGATGTGCTTGGTATGCTTAGAGAACACTGGATTTCTGAGATGATTGATGCATCCCTGATTATCACAGTGGATCTTCACAATCCACGGAGAAGTCCCAATTTCTTCCAGGAATCCCTTCATCCAATTTGCCTCTTTGACAGCTGCACTTGCCGCCATAAACTCAGCCTCTACAGTGGATGTGGCCACTGCAGACTGCTTTTTGCTTCCCCAAACTACTGCTCCTCCAAACACACGAATTACGTAACCGGTAGTGGAGAACCTGTGATCCTGATCACCACCATAATCTGCATCCACAAAGCCCTCCAGCTCTGTGTCCTTCCCTCCAAGTACTAACACAAGATCCCTGGTAGCCATCAGATATTTCAACACTCTGATGGCTTCATTCCAATGAGCAGTGGTGGGAGTAATCCTATACCTGGAAAGCACTCCCACAGCCTGGGAAATATCAGGCCTTGTGGTGTTGGCAATGTACAACAGTGACCCAACCACTTCACAATATCTGTGACCTGGAGGTAAGGGACTCCCAGCTCCAATGCTGGCACTGTTGTCCTTAGACATAGGTCGCTGTGTGGCCACAAAATCCTTAGTCATAGGGGTGTCAGGCCCCACAGACTCCAGATCCAGCCCAAATTTCTCAACTAGGGCATCAATCTTTGGGATGCAACTCAAAGAAATCAACCCTTTCTCTCTATCTCTCATTACTTGACAGCCCAAGAAATCTTTCACCTCTCCAAGATCATGGATGGTGAACTCCTGCTTCAGCAACCCTTTCACCCTCTCAATCTCACTCATGCCCTTTGAAACTATCAATAGATCATCAACATATATCAGCACAAAGGATTTCCCTCCATCCACAGAACATTTCACATAGACCCCAGCATCACTCTTGCACACCTCATACCCCATGGTATGTAGCTTCTCATTAAGGGTCTTATGCCATGCCCTTGGAGCTTGCTTCAGGCCATACAAAGCCTTCTTCAAGCGACACACAGTGTTCCCATCCCCATTCTCAAACCCAGGAGGTTGTGTGACATTCAAGCATTTCTGCTTGCGGCGTCACCTGCAGTGATGGCACGACGGCAGCGTCAGTTCGTAGCCTGTGGGAAAAACCGTCCACGCTACAACGTTTCCAGGAACAGCACACAGCACTCTCCAACAGTAGAGGTTGGTCAAGGATACCAACATGCTTCGGACAAGTCTTACAAATGATGTTAACTGCTCTCACTCTTGCTAAAGACCACGTAACACTACGCCTTGCCTGATAGCAGAGTTCAGCACCAAAGAGGCCTTGCGATGTCTACTTTACGTCACTAGAATACAATAATAGTTCATCAGTAACTCAGCAAGGTCTCTTTGTGATGTTTGTACAGTGAAACTATCTTACCGCCACAACGGTGGACGTCAACATAAGTCTCAATGAGGTCAAACATTCAGTGCGCTCTCGTCATGCACTCTCATCAATGCACACAGCATTAATATCTAACTGGTCTGAATGTTTGAGCACAATCGTATCTGGAACGACTTTGAGAATCCTAAACACACCTGCAGTGATGGCACGACGGCAGCGTCAGTTCGTAGCCTGTGGGAAAAACCGTCCACGCTACAACGTTTCCAGGAACAGCACACAGCACTCTCCAACAGTAGAGGTTGGTCAAGGATACCAACATGCTTCGGACAAGTACCGAGCCGTTCCTGGGCTGCCCAGGGATGGCTCGGACTGCAGGGATCCTAAAGTACTACCATACGTAATGTCTATTGAGAACGCATATCGTACAAGTCACGTGTTATGTCATTGAGGTACGAGTATGATCTATACCGTTCATAAAGGGCTATAAAGGCTATAGTTTACACTGCTGTTGATGGCATGTGACAGGGGATGTCACTAAGTACAGTATTGACCAATTCATTCAACACTTCCCCTTGACAGCACCCTGTCACCTATGTCATCTTCACAAGTCCAAACCCTCGCCTGTGCATCTGGAAGGCAGGGCGAGCGAGAGGCTTTGTCAGCATGTCTGCCTTGTTCCTTGCAGACTCCACATAGCAGAGTGTAACCTGCCCCTTTGCAATAGCTTCACGTGCAAAGTGGAAGCACACTGCAATGTGCTTAGTATACTTGCTATACAGTGGGTTTTTCAGGTTAGCAATGCACCCCTGATTGTCACAGTATAGCTTCACTGACCAAGGAGGAGTTCCGATTTCCTCCATGAACCCACGCAGCCAGTTAAGCTCCTTAATAGCCAGACTGGTTGCCATGAATTCTGCTTCCACAGTGGAGGTAGCAACTGAGTGTTGCTTCTTACTACCCCAGACCACAGCACTGCCAAACACTGATAGCACATATCCCGAGGTAGAATGCCTGCTGTCAATATCGCCAGCATAATCTGCATCAACATGACCTTCTAACACAGGCCCTTTCCCTCCCAGCACTAAGACACACTCTCGAGTAGACTGAAGATACCTCAATACCCTCAAGCCCTCATTCATGTGGGCAGTGGTGGGAGCGTTCCGGTAACGGGACAGAACACCCACAGCCTGAGCTATATCAGGTCGAGTTGTATTAGCAATATACAACAGAGACCCAACAAGCTCACAATATCTATGCCCGGGAGGCAGTGGAGTCCCAGACCCAAAGCTGGTCTCACCCACTGTAACCTGCGGCATCCCAGACATCACAAAGTCTTTACTCATGGGAGTATCGACTGTACGTGACTCAGCACTCACCCCAAACTTCTCACACAGTGCATCAATCTTAGGCACGCAGCTCAGTGATAAGCACCGATTCTCTCTATCTCTCAGGATCTGGCAGCCCAAGAAGTCCTTGACTTCACCAAGGTCATGAATCTTGAAGCTTGCCAACAGCTCCTTTTTCACCCATTCTATCTCTTCCGCACCCATTGCCACAATCAAAAGATCATCAACATACACAAGCATGTATGACAGCTCCCCATCCTCGTGTCTCTTTATGTAAACTCCCGCATCGCTCTTACACACTTCATATCCCATACTCAGCAGCTTCTCATTCAGGGTCTTGTGCCAAGCCCTGGGAGCCTGCTTCAGGCCATAAAGGGCCTTACGCAGTCTGCACACAATGTTGGGGTTGCCATTATCAAACCCAGGAGGCTGTGTCACATACACCTCCTCCTCTAATTCACCATTCAAAAAGGCGGTCTTTATATCCACCTGGTGAATTTCCATGTTCTTTGCTGCAGCAGTTGCTAGCAAAGTCCTCCTGGACCCATAGCTACTGGTGGGTGCAAAGACCTCATCTACATCAACTCCAGGAATCTGTCTACAGCCCTGGGCTACAAGCCGAGCCTTAAATCTCAACACGTTCCCATGTGCATCAGTCTTCACAGAGAAGATCCAATGCACAGGGATCACCTTGTGTCCCCTGGGTCTCTCAACGTACTCCATCACCTCGTGCGCATCAAGAGAATCTTGCTCCTCTTGCATTGCCTGGCGCCAGAATTCCCACTGAGGGGATCTTTGCGCCTCCCTGAGGTTTCCAGGGATTGGCACCTTGGACCACCTCACCCCAGGTATCTTACCCTTTGCAGGATTCAGATTGTGATCATGCACAACATGGCTATCCTCTCTAGGCTCACACGCACGTGCTTCCACTACTCTTTCGCTCGAGGTTACTGCGTTACACACCTCTCTGACTCTCTCCCACTCTGGAGGTGTCTGCAGCTTTCTCTCCTTGGAGGATTCACATGCTGCTCCACTCAATCTGGGTCTTACATCACTCATCATGTCCCAAATGCACTCATCACTTAAAGGCGCAGCATAATCTGGCACTGTGCGACACCCTGCAGTGGTGTCTCTCTCATCCACGCTTGTACTCTCACAACACACCTGTGACTCCCCAGTGTGTCCCTCACAAGCACGCAGAGCCTGGCCATCTGAAGACTCCCTTTGTCCATCAAGTGTCTGATTGGAAATCTCCAAACTGACCTCTCTTGCCTCACTCTCAGCGCTTACATGATCAGACATGCCCTCCAGCCTGGCCAAGTCCTGTCCATTAGGCTGAGCTTCCGTTGCTTCCCCTGGGCAAATGGCCTCTGACATTCTCCTATTCTCTCCATCACTCACATCTCCATCATGTTCCACAGTGACCTCAGCTGCAGTCTCACGTGCTGCTACTCTCTGATCATACCGTTGCTGCCGGGTCAGCCCGTCTTGCCCTCGGACACCCATGGCCCCAACTTCCATTCGAACACATTCTTGCACATTATTCAAACGTTGCATGTGTGACTTGGTCTCCTCGCCTCCTCGCGCCAGGTTCTCCATGTGTCCGAGTACGGACCAGCTGTGGCCGGACTGCGTATGGCTCAGCTCCGAGGAAGTGGGCTCCCCGTCCACGTTGACACTTGAAGTCTCAGAATTCTCACAGGGGTTGATTGCACATGGGGTAGTTGCACAGGGGGTGGTTGCACAGGGGGAGTCAGGTCCGGACTGCTGCACGTTGACCTCTCGGTTGCAGAGAGGCTCAGGATCATCTGAGTCCCAAAAAGACAACTGACCCAAGGACTGCTGGCCCTCCTGTTGTACAAAAGGCAAGGCAAAGGGCTGCTGGACTGCATTTGGACTCACAGGAGACATGGTGCTAAGCCCCACTCTGTCTGCGCCCCTTAAGTGCTCCAGAAAAGTAACATCTCTGCTTTCTTTCCAAATCCCGTTTCCCATATAAATTCTATATGCCTTTGACACACTGGAATACCCTGTGAAGAGACCAGGGGAGGTCTTAGACTCAAACACTCCCCTTTGGTGATCAGGTATGTGCACATGTGCTAGACAGCCAAAAGTCCTGAGCAGGGATACATCGGGCTTTACCCCATGGAAGGCTTCATAAGGCGTCTTGTCACGTCCAGTCACAGGTCCCATATTGTACAGGATGCAGGCTGTCTCCACTGCTTCCTTCCAGAGTGACTGTTTGGCAGCTGCATGCAACATGAGTGTTCTGGCCTTCTCCTTGATTGTTCGGTTCATCCGTTCAGCAACGCCATTTTGCTGAGGCGTGTATGCTGCAGAGGTCTCAAATTTAATTCCCTCCTGCGTACAGAAACCCTTCAATGTACTGTTGAGGAATTCTGTCCCCCTGTCAGTACGAATGCACTTAACAGAGCGGTTCAACTGCCTCTGCCAAAAAATCAGGAGGTCTCTGACTGCACTGCTGATTGCATCCTTGGTTTTTACTGCCAGGGCTATGACGTAGTGCGTAGCCTCATCCACAATCGTGACAAAGAAGCGCTCCCCAGTAATAGCTGTAGGGGAGATGGGGCCAACTGTGTCCAAATGAATTCTCTCAAGGGGCTCAGTGGCTGCTCTGGAACTGGTTCCAAAAGGGGGACGACTGTGCTTTCCTTGAATGCACGCTTCACATGAAGAGTGACAGTTTGCGCAAGGGGAGAGAGATACAGGGATGCCCAGGACCAAATCTTCAGACTGCAGTCGCCTCATATTAACCTCCCCTGGGTGCCCCAGTCTACTGTGCCACAGTGCTCTCAATCTGCAATCATGAGCGACTGGTGCTCTGGCTGTGTTAACGAACACAGAGACAGGGTTTCTGACTGGACTGACCTTCTGCAAGAAATACAGGCCATTTCTCTGTGCAACTGAACAAGACCAGTTTTGAGCGCCACGCATACCAGTGTAACTTCCCACACTGTCTGTCACAAAACTAGCCCCATCACGTATAGCAGCTGTCACTGAAATCAGATTAGCTGTAGCTGAAGGAACACAATGCACATTGTGAAGCCACAGGGGTTGCTGTTCTGCACTGCTCAAGCATAGGGAACCAGTTGCAATTATCTGTCCCGTGGCATCTGACGTAGCCATATGCAAAGGAATGTGATTTCTGTGCAGGGTGGGGGAATGTAGCAGGGACAGATCATTGACTAGGTGGATGGTGGCTCCACTGTCCACCAGAAAACTTCTCGCTTCTGGCATGACGCGTGTTGGTGTTAAGACATTCAGAGAAATCATGGCAGACATACCAGAGGGTGGTGGATATCCCCCGGGGAAAAAGTTGTTGCCGTTCCCGCTGCCCTCCGGAGGTCGAGCCACTGCAGCCGACGCTTGATTTTGGAATTGCGGAAGCAGATTGGCCATTGCAGCCATGACTTGCTGCAGGTTCTGTTGCATCTTCTCGTCCGCCTCCTTCTTGAGGCAGTTCCTCTCAAAATGGCCTAGCTTGTTGCAGTAGCGGCAGCGCCTGTTGTCACGCCGGTCCCGTCCCTCCACCTTGGTCGATGAAGCTTGGCCCCCCTGGCCTCCAGCTTGGGTCTCCTGTGGGCTTGCAGTCCCTGGTGTGGTGGAGTAGGCTGGTGTGATGGCTGCCCTGGCCACAGGGGTGACTCTGGGGACCTGGTCGTTGAAGCCCAGTCCCTTGGCTGTGGTGGAGATGATCTCCCACAGTCCCTCCAGATCCTTCCCAGCAGATGAGGAGAACATCCCAGTCTCCTTCGCTTCCTCTGGCAGGCCCTTGATGATTGCCAGCTTGGCTTCTCTCTCCATGATGGAGTGCCCATTTCGCTTGAGTGCATGGAAGAGTGCCACCTTCCTGTTGTAGTAGTCCTCCAACGTTTCTGTCTCTCCCATGCTGGTGTGTAGGAGCTCCAGCCAGCGTGCTGTTACCTCCTGGTCTGCCCCTCCAGTAAAACGCTCTCGAACCCACTGGTAGGCATTGGCTGCCACTTGCATTGCAGCCAGCTTGGCACCCCACGCCTTGGGGACGCTCTCAATCAGCATTAGGAGCGCTGCTGCATTCTCCTCTGTGTCTGGCATTGGAGCTTCAATGGCTGCCTTGCACCTTTTGAGGCCACAGGCTGCCACATATGCCAGATCCCAGAGTGGAAATTCCACTCCCTCTCTGTCCAGAGTCACTGGACATTTGACATTCGTGGTGACGACGCCACCGGTTTTCGTCATTGCGATGCACATCTCTCCACTCTGCGCAGTGGAGTTTGCTGGCTGGCTGGGTGATGCACTGATGGAGGAGCCAGACCCAGCTGATCCAGACTCCGTTGCAGTGTGCTTACTTCTCGTTTTCATGATCACTTGTCTGCTTCTAGTTTTCATGATCAAGCCAGTTCTTCACTCCAAGCCTTAAATGACTTCCCCTGGAAGCACTTCTTCCTAGCTCTGACACTGAGTTGATCAGTCCCAGAAGTACTTCTGCTTTCCCAGCCCAGTTGCTACTGTACAACAATTCCTTCCAGCACTACAGAAGGAATAATTTTACGTGACTAGCTCGATATGTTTGAACGGCCAGACCTCACTCGTCAGTGAAGCTCGCAGTCTCGAAGCGGGGTCCGAAACCCCTTTTCTCCCTGGAAATCTGTCGTGCGTCACTGCAAGCTCAGCTTGGAAAGCGTGGGCCCATAACCTCAAGCATTTCTGCTTGCGGCGTCACCTGCAGTGATGGCACGACGGCAGCGTCAGTTCGTAGCCTGTGGGAAAAACCGTCCACGCTACAACGTTTCCAGGAACAGCACACAGCACTCTCCAACAGTAGAGGTTGGTCAAGGATACCAACATGCTTCGGACAAGTCTTACAAATGATGTTAACTGCTCTCACTCTTGCTAAAGACCACGTAACACTACGCCTTGCCTGATAGCAGAGTTCAGCACCAAAGAGGCCTTGCGATGTCTACTTTACGTCACTAGAATACAATAATAGTTCATCAGTAACTCAGCAAGGTCTCTTTGTGATGTTTGTACAGTGAAACTATCTTACCGCCACAACGGTGGACGTCAACATAAGTCTCAATGAGGTCAAACATTCAGTGCGCTCTCGTCATGCACTCTCATCAATGCACACAGCATTAATATCTAACTGGTCTGAATGTTTGAGCACAATCGTATCTGGAACGACTTTGAGAATCCTAAACACACCTGCAGTGATGGCACGACGGCAGCGTCAGTTCGTAGCCTGTGGGAAAAACCGTCCACGCTACAACGTTTCCAGGAACAGCACACAGCACTCTCCAACAGTAGAGGTTGGTCAAGGATACCAACATGCTTCGGACAAGTACCGAGCCGTTCCTGGGCTGCCCAGGGATGGCTCGGACTGCAGGGATCCTAAAGTACTACCATACGTAATGTCTATTGAGAACGCATATCGTACAAGTCACGTGTTATGTCATTGAGGTACGAGTATGATCTATACCGTTCATAAAGGGCTATAAAGGCTATAGTTTACACTGCTGTTGATGGCATGTGACAGGGGATGTCACTAAGTACAGTATTGACCAATTCATTCAACAGACATAGACCTCCTCCTCTAATTCACCATTTAAGAAAGCAGTCTTGACATCCACCTGGTGAATTTCAAGACCCTCCTGTGCAGCCACTGACAGTAAAGCTCTTCTAGACCCATAACTGCTGGTGGGAGCAAATACCTCCATCACATCCACTCCTGGAATTTGCCTACACCCTTGAGCCACCAGCCTGGCCTTGAATCTAAGCACATTGCCGTGTGCATCCATTTTCACTGAAAAAATCCAGTGAACTGGGATAACTTTGTGCCCACGAGGTCTAGGAACAAACTCCATCACCTCATGGGCATCTAAGGAGTTTTGCTCCTTCTGCATTGCAGCCTTCCAGTACTCCCACTGTGGGGACTGCTGTGCCTCCTTGAGACTTGAAGGCACACTGATCTTCCCAAAACGCACCCCAGTATGCTTCCCCTGCTCTTGCTTACTCTTACTCCCACTCTCATCCACTACTCTTTCGCTGAATGTCGCCGCACAGCACGTGGGAACTGTTGGTAAAGATCCAGATCTCTCCCTCTGCTCTTTCTCTCTCTTAGACTCAGAGCTTGCCCTCTCAAGCTTGCTGCCAGCCTCTCTCACATCATCCTCCCAAACACAGGTACCTCTCGGAAAGCTCTTGTAATTGGGGGAGTTCTCACACTGTCTTGGCTTCCGATTCACCTCCTCAGACACACTCTCACATGGCTGACGGTTTGCAGTCCCGTCAGGACTCTCACAGACATGTGAACCACTCTGCATTGCATGGGCACTTGGTCTATTTTGCTGCTGTGCCCATGTCTCTCTCTCTCTCTGTCTGCTGCCCACTAGACATGAGCGCTGGGGCGCAGGCCCAGCAGCACACTCCCATGCATGGCCCATGCTTGCGTGGCTGGCACCACATTGTCCTTGGGCATCACTAATAGAGTTCTCATCGCTAACATTACTCTCAGGCACTGAGCAGGTCCCACCCATACATCTCAGCTCACTTGGACCATCTGCAGTCTGATCAGAGACTGCCCCCCTCTCATCTCTTACAAGTAAAGCAGGTCTCTCGGTGTCCTGCCCCAATTCCTGCGCTTCCCCTGGTCCCTGTGACTCTGTGTCACCTTCAGTCCTCCCCTCTCGCTCACAGCTCTCTCCCTTATCCTGTGCCAGCAGGATATCTCGAGCCGCAGTTCGTTGCTCATAGCGTTGAGCCCGCGACAGTCCGTCCGGAGGCAGGATGGTAGTAGCCGGATGCGGGTTACGCAGTGACTGCTGTATTCGCTCTAAAGTCTGATGATGTTGTCCGCTGTCTGCACTTCCTCGCGCCAGTCGTTGGATGGCGTCCAGAGCCCCGGACTGATCCAGGTCCGGCTGCTGCTCTCCCGTGCTTGCTTCGGGAGACACGATGAGAATGCCCCCCTCCTGGGAAGACTTCCCCTGACTATCAGGCTCAGTTGCAGCCTGGTCAGAGGGTACTGGGAAGGCGCTGTCAGGTCTACTGCTGGAGCATGGGCTACTGTCAGTCTGGTTCTGCATACTGCGCTGTGACAATGGCACCACTGGATTGCTGCTGTGCAATTGCCCTGATAAGTCTTCAGGGTATGAAAACTGCTGAGGTTGGTCAGGGAGAACAGCCATTCCCACCCTAGTAGCTCCCCGAATGTGTTCCACAAATTGAACATCTCTGCTCTCTCTCCAGATCCCCCCTCCCATATAGATACGATATGCCTTTGACACTGGGGAGTAACCAGTGAACATCCCCGCCACAGCCTTTGGTGCAAAGGCCCCCCTCTGCTGGTCAGGAACGTGCACAAATGCAAGGCATCCCCATGTGCGCAGCAGGGATACATCAGGCTTATATCCCATGAACATTTCGCAGGGAGATAGGGGCCTGCCTATGCTGGGTCCCATATTTAGGAGGGTGCAGGCTGTCTCCAGGGCTTCCTTCCACATAACAGGGCTTGCTGCAGCAAAATTGAGGAGGGTCCTGGTGCGCTCCTTGAGGGTTCTGTTGGCTCTCTCAGCAACTCCATTCTGCTGAGGGGTATATGGGGCAGATGTCTCCAGCTTAGTGCCCTGAGATGCACAAAATTCCTTGAACTTGGCATTTACGAACTCTGTCCCTCTGTCACTGCGGATGCACTTCACTGTAGTTTCCTTCTCAGTTTGC
The DNA here is from genome assembly GCA_002005505.1 of Botryococcus braunii. NCBI lineage: Eukaryota > Viridiplantae > Chlorophyta > Trebouxiophyceae > Botryococcus > Botryococcus braunii. Next base: position 28,893 of record KV908614.1, on the reverse strand, counting down.
CAATACAGAATTAGGTCTCTGACAACAGCTGCAATTACCTCTTTTGACTTCACTGGCAGCACTGCCTTCCACCCAGATGCCTCATCAGTTACTGTTACCCAAAAACGTTCCCCAGTAATGGCTGCTGGTGATATGGGACCCACAGTGTCAATGTGGATTCTGTCAAGGGGTTTTTCAGCAGGTCTAGAGCTTTCACCAAATGGGGGACGTGCATGCTTCCCCTCAATGCATGCTTCACAGTACTTAGGACAATTTTCACAGGGGGACATCAAGGTGTCTAGGCCAGTAACCAGTTGCTCACTGCTCAGGCGTTTCATCCAGGGGTCTCCTGGGTGTCCCAATCTGCTGTGCCACAGGAAACGTTTGGCACAGTCATGACTTTGACCTTTGGAGCATTTCTTCTTCAAGGCAGCTGTCACTGAATAAGGGACCTTCACTGGTGCTACTGGGAGGCAGTTGTGAATATAATAGAGACCATTCTCTGGTTTCACAGGCATCTGCCAACCACTCGGTCCTGAGACAGCAGTGAATGCTCCCAGTCTATCTGTACTGAACCGGATTCCATCACGCAGAGCGGCAGATACTGAGAGAATATTGGTGGTAGCTGAGGGAACACACTGGACATGATGCAGCCACACTGGAATACGCTGAGAGGACAGGAGGCACACTGACCCAGTAGCAACAATACCCCCAGTGGCATCAGATGTAGCAAGCAGCAGTGGAATAGGGTGGTCATGTACTGTAGGGGCATGCAGCAGGGACAAGTTGTTCACAAGATGTACAGACGCTCCACTGTCCACAAGCCACGACTGTTTGGACTGCTGGTGTTTACTGCCATCCAGCACATTATAAGACACCACGTATGGCATACCTTCTGAGGGAGGAGAAGGTGGTCCTGGAGGAGGGTGCAGCAGTGGGAACGCTCCAGTGCCTGGGAATGCATGCTGCACGCTTGGAGGCGGTTGAGGTGCACCAGGAAACTGACCTTGGGGCCACATGGCAGCAAGTTGCTGTACTGCTGCCACCACATTGCGTTGTGTCTCTGCATCCCTTTGGCGTTTGCGGCAGTCTCTCCAGAAATGGCCTTTCCTGTGGCAGTAGTTGCATGTGCCTCTCACTTCTCCCCTTGATTCTGTGTCTGCTGGCTGTTTAGAGGGATTGGCCCCGCTAGTGGAAGGGGCAGGAGCAGTCTCTCGTTGAGCAGGCATTGCTTGCATCACCATGGCAGGCTGTTCTCCATCATCGTTGTAGCCAGAAGCTTCTGCAGTGGTGGAAATGAGAGCTGCCAGTTCATCCAAGGGGTAAGCTACTGCAGTGGGCAGTAGACCAGGAGGATTAGCTGCTGCTGGCAGTCCCTGCACGATCTGGGAGGCCACATGACCATCCAGGAGGTCATGTCCGTTGCGTTTCAAGCAGCTTTTGAGATTTATCATTCTGGACACATAGTGAGAGATTGTTTCTCCACGCCTCATCCCTTTTGACATTTCCTTCAGCCAGTCTGCGTTGGCTTGAGTGTTGTAACCACCAACAAATTTCTTGCAAATAAACAGATATGCATCATATGCTGACGGCTTACTTGACACTTCTCCTAACCATTCCTCTGGAACTGACTCATACAACAGAAGCATTGCAGCTGCATTATGGATAGTTCCAGGCATGGCTGACTGAATGGCAGGAAAAGAACCCTTGGCACTATTGGCAGCAGTGAAGGCATTGTCCCATACCACAAAATTTGTGCCATGACGATCCAGTTTAATATGCACTTTGACTTGGGTGGCAATGACCTTGGGAAGTACATCTCCCTCGCCCTTTGATGTGCTGGGTGTACACGGCTGTCGTGTGGGAGAGGATGTAGATGCTTCCTCTGTTGTGGGCTCCTCCTCGGATGGCTCCCTTGATTTGGATCTCTTTCTCGCCATGCTGATGTCCCTCAGTCTACGTTAGGTTCTGACAGCTGCGCGTCCCTGTCGTCGTCTCCGTCGTCTGTGTCCGTGCACCACTCCTATGGGCTGAATCCTTTTCTGCTGCCCAGAAGGGAAAGTAGGAAGTCCTCGTCAAGAGTAGCGAGAGCACACTCCACTGCTGTGTAGGCTGCCCTTTCTTCCCAGTACTCGGGTCTGTTGGGTCCTCCGAGCTGTTGTAGATGTCGTTCAAATAATGCTCGCGTGACGAAGCCTGGGTCCGCGTTGATGAATGAACACTCCCACGCAGTTACTTTGTATGCTGGGTAAACAGAGAATCGTCGTCTGAACCACAGAGGCTGTTCGAGTTTGCCCAGTCCGTACGCGCGGCTGACAAAGTCCTTCACTATAAATGCTCGTTCTTCTGGTGTTCTCGGTCCCGTATCTCCTCCAGCTCGCCTCAGGCTATCATATGACGGTGGTGAAGGAGGTGGGGGAATAAAAGGTCTTTTACCGCCGGTCGACATCCTTCCGCTCTGCTTCGTTCGTCCCATCGTAGGCTCGGAACATACTTTCAGTTGCCCAGCTCAAGAGTTTGGTGGGCCCATAACCTGTACAATTCTGGGCGTAATGTTCCCTGCATGTCCCGGCACGAGGGTGTTAAGCCCGGCGACACTCTTGTTGTGCGTAGAGAAACAAGCAGTGTCGTCTGTGAGTGAAGAGACTTGACTGGCAACAGTAAAGTAGCAAACACCCGAAGTGCTTTTGATGTCCCAATCAAGTCTTACAATATTTATTGCTCTCTCTTGTCACTCGGCAACTCGAACTATCCTATCAACAACGTTACTGATAGTCTGCATTACCAATGTCCGATGAGCTAAGCAATTACACCTTTCTATTGTACCTTATCTAGACCCTTCCTAAACCATTGTTAATGTTCATATGATGTCTTGACAGCAGTTTACCTGCATGTCCCGGCACGAGGGTGTTAAGCCCGGCGACACTCTTGTTGTGCGTAGAGAAACAAGCAGTGTCGTCTGTGAGTGAAGAGACTTGACTGGCAACAGTAAAGTAGCAAACACCCGAAGTGCTTTTGATGTCCCAATCAAGTGCCTCAATCCTTCGAGCCAGGAGCATATAGCCTTTCGAGCAAACCGTGTCCGATTACCTAATCCTTTCTTATTAACGTGCAATTGGTCTAGATTGGTTCTGGCAGAACTCCTGGGTTCTGCCACTGATTACTCATTCTACTAACTGCTCTCTCTGGTAATTGACGATGATCTGGCCACTATTACTCTTCTGAGGGAAAGGCACCAAAATGTTCTGTCACTATTATAACACAGCCCCTCCGTGGACTACTAACATGAGCGGCTCTTTTACCAGACCCCACTCGTGGAAGAGAACATGCTGGACGGCATATTGACACACACGCCGCTGTTGACCGGTCAAGATACTGCCTTGTTGCAGATAAGCTTCGTTGTCCCATAGGACGTGCGTTGTGGCTGTGCTGGAACAGTGCGTGGGGGGACCCTGGTCTTGCAGAGGCAGTGCTTCTGGCAGATCTGGAATACTGCTCTCCGCCATGAGTGCTTGGTCCATGCTATTTTCAGACCATACGCTACGTGCATCGTCTTCATCCTCTGCTGCTTGAGCACTCATCAATTTTTCCCAGTCAATTGAGGCCCTGTATTTGTGCTCCTCTGCCAAGCCGATCGATGTGCTCTTGCAGTTGCATGTACCGTACCGCATATGAGGAGCATCCTCCTAATAGAGCGATGTCCTCTTCTGCCTCTGTTTGGGTTGCCCACGCTGACCCTGGAGCAAAGAGCATGATCATGGTCCGGCATTCCTCTTCGATGCTGGTGGGACTGGGCAAGATGCTGAAGCGCGGGATGCAAGGCCGTAAGCGCAGGTGTTTGCAGAATCCATGTCGCTGCGTCAGTTTGGGAGGGTAGACCAAACCTTGCGAGTCCGGATCTGCTGCTGCAGCTGTATCATTTCCATTGCCTTGGGTCATCTGGTTGGAGCTGTCGCTGTCTGGCTCGTCTGCATCGGGTGCGTCTGAGCTGTTGTCGTGATCGCTGGCATCTGAGGTTTTCCTTTTCTTGCAGGGGGGAGAGTACCGCAAAGCATAATCAGCAAGGCAGAGGTCAGGACCGTTGAAGCGCCGTCTGTTGCGCACATATTCCCGGAATTGATCCTACAGGTTGGGCATGAACACATCCAGGGATTCGGCAGCCATGCCTCTCAACAAGCTTTTGTTATTTAAGATTATGCTTCGCTGGGCAGGGCGCCGACTATCAATGAAGAGCACGGCGCGGCTGAGGTAGCGCAAGGGGTACTGCAACAGTAAGAACGCGACCATCTGAGCACTCACTTCCGACATGTGCATAAACTTCAGCCCTGCACTCCGGATTGCAGCTGCCAGATCGTCATCCCCTCGAGCTTTGGAGATGATGTCATGCAGGGCCTGGCTGATGCGCCGATCACCTTTCAGCATATAACTTGTTAAGTACTGAACACAGGCATGCTCATCCAAAATGAATTGCACATCCGTGTGGGCTTCCCATACACTGGTGATTTTGGCGTTGAAAGTGTTGACCCGAATGTGTTGAGGTTGTCTTTTGTAAAATACAACTGCAGGCCGGTTCAAAGCCGCAGCTATTGCTCTCTCGTAATCTGCCTCTGTCACAGCGCACGCTGCCAAAAATTGGTCAAAGGTGACTTGAGCCAGAGCTTCATCCTCTCCTGACAATGCTTCTTTTGATCGCAGGACTGCATCCAGGCGTGCTAACACGGCATGGATTCGCTTCAGGTCCTGTGCCGCAGCTTTTGCTTCGTCCTCTGGAAGGTGGAGGCTGCGCAAGATGCGGCTGCGGCGCATGGGATACCAGGGAGCATTGAAGCGGCAGTCGCCTTTTTTGTTCAAGCATTTGCCCCTGGCACACACATGAGTATGCAAGGTGCGCAGGTGCTCTGGAAGAGATCGGAGATCGGTGGTGATGTACTGATCTATGAAATCTTCACATGCAGCATCCTTTGTCGGATCATCTTGATCAAACTTGGGACTGTCTTTCACCCAAAGCAAACTGTGACGGTGAGGGGTCCCTCGCTTTTGGGCTTCTTCGACATGTGCTCGATCAGTGACTTCTCCCAGGACATCGGTCTTGTCGATGATGTTATTGTTATAATAGTGACAGAACATTTTGGTGCCTTTCCCTCAGATGAGTAATAGTGGCCAGATCAGCTCCAATTACCAGTGGGAACATTTATTAGAATGAGTAATAGGTGGCAGAACCTAGGAGTTCTGCCAGAACCAATCTAGACCAATTGTACGTCGATAAGGGAGGATGAGGTAATCAGACACGGTTTGCTCGAAAGGCTATATGCTCATGGCTCGAAGGAATGAGGCACTTGATTGGGACATCAAAAGCACTTCGGGTGTTTGCTACTTAACTGTTGCCAGTCAAGTCATCTCATTCATAATCGCCACTGCTTGTTACTCGACATACAACAAGAGTGTCGCCGGGCTAAACACCCTCGTGCCGGGTCATACAGGTAAACTGTTGTCAGGACATCACATGCACAAGAACAATGGATTAGGAAAGGGTCTAGATAATGTGTAATAGAAAGGTGCTACTGCTTAGCTCATCGGACATCGGTAATGCAGACTATCAGTAACTTCGTAGATAGAGTAGTTTGAATTGCTGAGTGATGAGAGAGAGCAATAAGCATTGTAAGACTTGATTGGGACATCAAAAGCACTTCGGGTGTTTGCTACTTAACTGTTGCCAGTCAAGTCATCTCATTCATAATCGCCACTGCTTGTTACTCGACATACAACAAGAGTGTCGCCGGGCTAAACACCCTCGTGCCGGGTCATACAGGGAACGCCGAACTCAGAAGTTAGGCCAGGTTATGGGCCCACCACTCTTCTGCTGGGGCATGTAAAATGTATGACTTGGGCAAAAGTAGTCTGCTATGGCGCGAAAGAGACCAACCGGACGCATGAGCACGGGCGGACGTAGACCTCCTCCACCTCCACCTCCTCCTCCAACATATAACGAGCGAAGAAAGGCAGGAGGAGAGAAAGGACCACGGACGATAGAAGAACGAGCATTCCTGGTGAAGGACTTCGTCCACAAAGCTCACGGACGGACGCCTCCTCGGTGGTTCCGAGAACGCTTTCCGAGATATCCAGCTTCTAAATTCACTGTTTGGGAAATCTCATTCATCAACGGAGAGCCTGGATATCTAACACGAGCAATTTTTGAGAGGTGCCTACAGCAAACAGGCGGTCCGTCACACAAAACCTATTGGACAGAGAAGGCAGCCTACGCAGCTATTGAGCTAGCTTTGAGCAGCCTGGGAGACGACTTCATTGATGGTCTAATTCTCTGTGGCGAGGGCGAATTCCACGTGGACGAGTGGGTCACAGAGGACGACAGTGAGGACGAGGACGGAGACTCCAGACTGTCAGAAAGGAGCGACGACTGACCAGTTCCAAACAGCATGAAGAAGAAGGGTACTAGCACCAGCTCTGAATCCAAGTCAGCAGGGGAGGAGTCCACATCAACTCCCACCAGGGAACCTTGCACTCCCAGTACCTCAAGGGGGGAAGGAGACACCCTTCCCAAGGTCATTGCCACACAGGTTAAGGTACATATAAAACTGCAACGTAAAGGCCAGAACTTTGTGGTGTGGGATAATGCATTCACTGCAGCAAACGATGCCAAGGGCTCTTTGCCAGCCATCCAACAAGCTATGCCTGGGACTACCCATAATGCCGCAGCATTGTTGTTACTGTATGAATCAGTTCCGAAAGACTGGTTGGGGGAGCTGTCAAGTAAACCATCGGCATATGATGCATATGTGTATATTTGTAGGAAGTTTGTGGGAGGCTACAATACTCAGGCTAATGCTGACTGGCTAAAGGAGATGTCCCGTGGCATGAAACAAGGTGAAACCATTTCCCAGTACGTCAATAGGATGATCAATCTGAAAGGTTGCTTGAAGAGAAACGGTCATGATCTCCTGGATGGGCACGTGGCCACACAGATTGTGCAGGGCCTGCCAGCAGCTGCCAACCCCCCTGGACTACTGCCTACAGCCGTGGCTTATCCCTTGGACCAGCTGGCAGACCTCATCTCCACCACAGCAGAAGCAACGGGCTACGATGATGACCCAGATCTGCCTGCAGTGGTCATGACTGCACAACCAATACTGGCTGCAGCAGTCCCTACCCCTACTGCATGTGCTTTGGCTCAGACCAGACAGCCTGCAGACACAGAGACCAAGGTGGAGGTACGTGGTACGTGCAACTACTGCCACAAAAAGGGGCACTTCTAGAGAGACTGCCGCAAGAGACAGAGGGACGCAGAAACCCAGAGGAATGTGGTAGCAGCAGTGCAGCAACTGGCAGGCATGTGGCCCCAAGGTCAGTTTCCTGGAGGACCCCAGCCCCCACCAGCAGTCCAGCATGTCTTCCCTGCAGCAGGAGCGTTCCCACTGCTGCATCCACCACCTGGTCCACCTTCTCCTCCACCTGAAGGTATGCCACACGTGGTATCCTATAATGTTCTCAAACCATGCAAGGGGAGAATTTCCAAACAGTCCTGGTTGGTAGACAGTGGAGCGTCAGTCCATCTTGTCAATGATCTGTCACTGCTACATGCTCCCACCGTACATGCTGCTCCCATCCCTCTGCAGCTGGCCACGTCTGATGCAACAGGAGGAATTACTGCCACTGGATCAATCTGCCTATTGAACCAGCAATCTATCCCACTCTGGCTGCATCATGTCCAGCGTGTTCTCTCTGCAACGATGAACATCTTGTCTGTCTCTGCTGCCCTTCGTGATGGAGCTTGCTTTACCACAGACAGCATGGGTGCCTTTACCACAGTCTCTGGCCCGAATGGCTGGAAGATGCCCATTAGAGCAGAGAAAGGTCTTTATTATGTACATGACTGCTTATCTGTTCCCCCAGTGCAACGGTTGTTACCACTGGCAGCTGCAGTGAAGAGAAAATCCATGAAGAACCTGCAGCATGATTGTGCAAAAAGATTTCTGTGGCACAGCAGAATGGGACATCCGGGTGATCCATGGATGCAGCGCCTGAGCAATGAACAGCTGGTCACAGGCATTGGTACCTCCCTGTCATCCTGTGAGAACTGTCCAAAATATTGTGAAGCATGTATTGAGGGGAAGCACACCCGTCCCCCCTTTGGTGAAAGTTCCAGGCCTGCAATAAATCCTCTTGACAGAATTCATATTGACACTGTGGGCCCCATTTCACCAGCAGCCATTTCTGGGGAACGCTTTTGGGTGACTGTAGCTGATGAGGCATCTGGATGGAAGGCTGTCCTACCAGTAAAGTCAAAGGATGTAATTGCCTCCGTTGTCAGGGACCTGATTCTATTTTGGCAAACAGAAAGAGGGACCACTGTCAAATGCATTCGGTGTGACAGAGGCACAGAATTTATTAATTCCAGATTCAAGGAGTTCTGTGCGTCTCAGGGCACTAAGCTGGAGATGTCTGCACCCTACACTCCCCAGCAGAACGGGATAGCAGAGCGAGCCAACAGGACCTTGAAGGAACGAACCAGAACCCTCCTCAATTTTGCAGGTGCCAGTCCAGTCATGTGGAAAGAGGCCCTAGAAACAGCCTGCATCCTCCTGAATATGGGACCCAGTACAGGCAGGCCTCTCACTCCTTGTGAATTATTCATGGGTTACAAGCCAGATGTATCACTTCTTCGTACGTGGGGGTGCCTGGCATTTGTGCATGTGCCCGATCAGCAGAGGGGGGTATTTGCACCGAAGGCTGTGCCTGGCACGTTCACTGGTTATTCCCCAGTGTCCAAGGCATATCGTATCTATCTGGGAGGGGGGGTCTGGAGAGAGAGCAGAGATGTCCAATTTGTGGAACACATCCAAGGAGCCTCTCGGGTGGGAATGTCCACCCTCCTTGACCAGCCACTGCAGTTCTCGTATCCGGAAGGCTTGCCAGCTCAGCAGCACCTCAGCAACCCGACAGTCTCCTCACCTCCGTGCAGCACTCAGAACCAGGCTATCAGCGCTCCCTGCCCCAGCAACAGACCTGACAGCACCCTCCCAGGACCCCTGACCAAGCTGCAACCGAGCCTGCATGTCAGGGGAAGCCTTCCCAAGAGGAGGGCACTCCAGAAATTGTTCATGGACCTAGTGAGAAACCACCTCAGCTGGATCTGGACCAGTCCGGGGTACTGGATACACTTCAACGACTTGCGCGAGGAGGCTCTGACAGTGGGCAGCATCAACGGACCTTGGAGCGAGCACAGCAGTCCCTCCGGAATACTCCTCCTGCTACTGCAACTCCGCCTTTGAATGGACCATCTCGGGCCCAACGTTATGAGCAACGAGCTGCTGCTCGAGAAATCCTGCTGGCACAGGATAAGGGAGAGAGTTGTGAGAGAGAGGGGCTGACTGATGGTGACACAAAGTCACAGGGACCAGGGGAAGCGCAGGATTTGAGTCAGGTGCAAGAGAGACCTGTTTCAACTGTGAGTGAAGAGAGGGGGACAGTCTCTGATCAGACTGAAAATGGTCCAAGCGAGTTGAGATGCATGGGTGGGACCTGTTCAGTGCCTGAGGGAATTGTTAGAGATGTGAGTTCTGTCTGTAATGCCCAAAGACAATGTGGTGCCAGCCACACAAGTGTGGGCTATGCTTGTGAGTGTGCTGCTTGGCCCGCGCCCCAGCGCTCATGTTTGGTGGGGAGCAGACAGAGAGAGAGAGAGACATGGGCACAACACCAATACAGACCAAGTGTCCAAGCTGTGCAGAGTGGTTCAATTGCCTGTGAGGGCTCTGACAAGGCTGAAGCACGTCAGACATGTAAGAGTGTGGATGAGGAGGTGAATCGGAAGCTTGGACAGTGTGAGAATTTGCCCAATTACAAGAGCTTTCCGAGAGATACCTGTGTCTGGGAGGATGATGTGAGAGTGCGAAGCAGTAAGCTCGAAAGGGCAAACTGTGAGTCGAAAAGAGAGAGAGAGCAGCAAGGAAAGTCAGAATCCTCACAACCTGCACCCAGGTGCAGTGCGGCGACATTCAGCGAAAGAGTAGTGGGTGAAAGAGAGAGTGAGAGCAAGCCAGATCAGGGGAAGCACACAGGGGTACGGTTTGGGAAGATTAGTGTGCCTTCCAGCTTGAGGGAGGCACAGAAGTCCCCTCAGTGGGAATATTGGAAGGCTGCTATGCAAGAAGAGCAGAATTCTTTGGATGCCCACGAGGTCATGGAGTATGTCCCTAGACCTCGTGGCCATAAAGTGATTCCAGTTCATTGGATCTTTTCCGTGAAAATGGATGCCCATGGCAATGTGCTGAGGTTCAAGGCTAGGCTGGTAGCTCAAGGATGCAGGCAAATTCCTGGAGTAGATGTCATGGAAGTCTTTGCCCCAACTAGCAGTTATGGATCCAGGAGAGCCTTACTGTCAGTGGCTGCACAAGAGGGTCTTGAAATTCACCAGGTGGATGTCAAGACTGCTTTCCTGAATGGGGAATTAGAGGAGGAGGTGTATGTCACTCAACTCCTGGGTTTGAAAATGGGGATGGTAACACAGTGTGTCGCTTGAAGAAGGCATTGTCTGGCCTGAAGCCCAACAACTGTTATGTTATGTTATGTTATGTTATATGCCCAACAACTGTTATGTTCAATTCTACAATATTCTGGCTGAACTTTGCAACACGTTCAAACCGCTATCCTCGACTCAACCCCGCTTTTGCACTCTGTGTTTCTATCACACCTGACACACATGACCACACACAGTACCACGTTGACCACATCGGCAGACAAGGTTCAACAATGCTGGTTCAAGATTCCAGATTCAAGCTTCTAATGCCATCATGTTTTATGTGACGTGCTGCCGCTACTGACATGCTCAACTTCGCCATATACATGCTGAACTCGCAATATGTTCAAAACCTCCATCCTTGCAGATATCCTGCCTTTGTCCTCTCTTAACAACTCACAACTTAATTTAGGTCATGATACCACAGTGTACATCGCACTCCTCATACATCTTGCACTTTTTACATGTGTGTTTTGCTACTGTTTCTGCAAGCTCCCACACAGTCTTGCATCTAATCAGGCTGTGGTTTTACCTGCATGCTCTGCAGTGCTTTTGTTAACGCACCATCCTTCGATCTGCATCTGCAACCTCCCCACTTACATTCAAATCTGTATAGATTTCTGTCACATCGACTTCTACGAAGCTGTGCTGTGGCTTTGCCAGCATGGTGCCTTCCAGCTCGTCCAAAAAAGCCTTCCTAGCGGGATCAGCGGCGAGTCCAAGAGTACTGTTGTTTTGCCGCTGTACATCAAAGACATGCATCGAATGGATCACGAAAAGAAGTCAACAAACCCGTGTGAAATAGGATCCGCAGCTTAGGTTGCGTGCGTTGCGATCCACGATTGCATAACGGTCACTCTTGAGAAGTGCATAACAGCAAAACAGATAAATTTGAAATTCGCAAAGTACGGAAGTGGAGCACGAGGCCAGACTCGGAAGCAGGGAAAGACACTGTCGGGATGTCAAGCCACGGACGCCACGGCTTCCCATCCCGCTAGTTTTTTACGTACCAACACGCTAGATGCTTCCGAGTCATTTTTGGTTGGTCACGTTATGTTTTGTAAGCACCGCAAGGTCGCATCGTCCCCCCGGTACATGGCCGGCTTTTCCACCTTGCTCATTCCTCTCCCCAACCTCGTCTTATCTGCTGCTAGATGCTTCCCAGTCATTTGTGGTTGGTCACGTTATGTTCTGTAAGCACCGCAAGGTCGCATCGTCCCCCGGTACATGGCCGGCTTTTCCACCTTGCTCATTCCTCTCCCCAACCTCGTCTTACCAGCTGCAACGCAACCGGTTTCCCCAAGTAGACTGGATTGAATTTCTAGATCTGGCTAGGTCTGCACGTCAGTTTACCGTCATGTCAGGCTGTCAGCAACAGTGCACATGACAGATTCACATGAATCAGTGGCACTATGGCACGCCGTGCAGCGCCCCTCGACAGCGCAGCAATACCAGCACATGGCAGGGTCACGTGGCGCGAATTGGCCTCTGCGGGCCTCGACAGCGCGGCGTCACCCAGCAATACACCGCAATACAAAGCTGTACAAAGGCTGTACAAAAGCCTCCGCTCAGGCTGCCACGCCGCCTCTTCCCATCTTCCCACACTAGATTTGCGATTTAGAGGGCTTACGGATGGCTTCCGGACCTCGGAGCTACACCGCATCTCGGCGGAGCTGAGGCCTCCTTATTTCAAAGACAGTTGGCAACCGAATTTTTTCCGAAATTATTTGTCTCCCCTACCAAAACGCGTAGATTCTTGCGCGGCCGAGGCGTTACCTCCGCGTCCCCATTATCAGCCTCCCAGCGGGCATCCAAGGCAACCGCCCCCCGGCTGCGGAAAGCCTGCACTCCAGAGGGGCAGGTAATGACAACATGTGTCATTTGGTGTTGCTAAACAACAAGACTTTGGGTTTATCTTATTAGGGCCGCGAAGGCCTGATACGACATCCCAAAGTCTTCATGGTAGAAACACTAACAATACAATTGTCACTATCTAAATCATACTGCAGCTACATATGTCATCTATTTGAGGACGTCGAAACATCTTCGGGGGTGATATCGAACTCAGTACTCGGGCTTGGTGCATGATTGTCTATACCTTGCACGGGTGCACCTGTCTTGCATGTCAGGGAGCGTAATTTGTCACTCATCTACTTCTGTATAGCCTCCTGGGTTTATTTTCATCTTGGATTTGTACGATGTAGTCACTGCACATGCTACTTGGTGGGGCCTCAGCATTTTCAGAGTTGTGACAGCTGAAGAAAAGCCAATTATTTTTTCTGCATGTAGGCTTTTGATCCAGGGTGCATATGCGCATGCGTGTGTGCGTGTGCGTGTGTGTGTGTGTGTGTGTGTGTGTGTGTGTGTGTGTGTGTGTGTGTGTCTGTGTGTGTGTCTGTGTGTGTGTCTGTGTCTGTGTGTGTGTGTGTGTGTGTGTGTGTGTGTGTGTGTGTGTGTGCGCGCGCCTGTATGTGTGTGCGCGCGTGCGTGCGTGTCTTGTTGTGTGTCTGTCTGTGTGTGTGTGTGTGTGTGTGTGTGTATGTGTGTGTGTGCGCGCGCGTGCATGTGTGTGTGTGTGTGTGTGCGCGTGCATGTGTGTGTGTGTGTGCGCGTGCATGTGTGTGTGTGTGTGTGTGTGTGTGTGTGTGTGTGTGGTGTGTGTGTGTGCGTGTGTGCGTGTGTGTGTGCGCCTGTGTGTGTGCGCACGTGCATGCGTGCGTGTATTGTTGTGTGTCTGTTTGTCTTGTTGCGTGTCATGGACCGGGGAGGGAGGGGGGGTCTCCCCTCAGGACGCAAAAGATATGCGTCTGGTTTTAGAAGTATTGTTATTTTCTTCCATCTTAGGTACTTGTTACGGGACCGAGGAGAGGCGGTCTGGGGGGGGGGGGGGGGGGTCTGCAGGATATGCAGAAGACATGTGTCAGGCCCTGGAAGTAATATTCTTGCCTTCCATCGCTGGTACTTTTTATGGGACCGAGGACAAGGGGGGTGTGCTGGGCACTATTCAAAACACTGGGCTTCTGCTGTAACTGTATGCTGCACAGCTTATTCCAGGTGCTGATGTACTGGCAGATCAGGAGGGCAAGGGCTGAGAATAAGCCAATTTCTTTATTCTCCATGCGGGCATTGCTCCAGGCCGACCAATAAGAAGGAACTGCAAGGATGGAGAGACTGAATACTAGCAACTTGCCCACGGGGGGCTGGCGCTGAGCAGCACTACGCATCGTCCCACCCTCCCCCCCC
>KV908614.1:0-13039 GCA_002005505.1 Botryococcus braunii | reverse complement strand
CCCCCCTCCCTCCCCCCCCCCCATCACCCCCCCCCCCCCCCCCCCCACACAACCACACCCACACACACACCACAAACAACCACCACCACACACAACACAACAACACACACACGGTAAGTGATAAAACAATGATGACATCATCGAGTTGCCTTCGCACTGGGCCAAGTAGGAGGAAGGAAGGAAGGAAGATTACTCGACAGATGCTAAGAAGTATGTGCTTTGCTAGTCGCAGCTGGGTGAGGCTCAATGCTGCAATGCCTCAGTTTGCCAATACGTGACAGAGACGGGAGGGCTTGGGGGGGGGGGGGGGGGGGGGGGGGGGGGGGGGGGGGGGGGGGGGGGGGGGGGGGGGGGGGGGGGGGGGGGGGGGGGGGGGGGGTGAACTAATTACATTTGATCTTGTTTTGCAAACAAGAAGTAGATGTACGGCACTTGTACTGCATCTATTTGCAAGTACAACTATTACCATATAATGTCTGCTTTGTAGTACACTGAGTCCTGACTTGTGATATGTCACCTTACTTAAGACAAATAAGCCAATCATACCACTAGACCATGTTGGACTCCTGAGCTGAATTGTTCAATTCTTGCTTAACCGCAATCAATAAGTAGTAGGCAGGTTCTGGCTAAACATGTCTTGACCACCAGCTCCCAAACAAATAGCAATGCTACTGGGATAGCTAATCCCAATTGAATTGTCAGTAATGCGTGAAGGTTAAAAAACCAGCAGATTTTGATGCATAGCAATAACTGGTGCTGCTGCCTGGTTCTGGCAGTACAACTTGCTCCATTTACTTCTCAAAAGTGCAGTCTCTCTTCCCTCACAGCAAGGCATATGTGCTTCTGCACAAAACAAAGGACTTCTGAACCACACACAAGTTTCTCAAATAGCTGTGGTAGCTGTATCATCAACTTCACTCAGCATGGCTGCCTCGGGATCACAAACAACATCTTCCATGACTTCTGCCATCTTCCTGGCCTTGGCTGTCTTGCGAGCCGACGAATTCTTCCTCTGCTCTTCTTTTTTTTTTTGGTGCATCTTCCATCTGCCTTCTCCTCACTATCTTTGAGCGTCAAGCAGATCTTGCCCTGGACCATCCCTTTTCTTCACAAGTAGTTCTTCCACAGCAGTATTCTCACAACACTCAGCTCTTGCTGCCACCAGCATGAATCCATAATTATAAGTGTTAGAGTCAAAGTTTAAAGTTAAATCCAGTATTATCAACACGAGGGATCTTTTGTGGCAGGCGAGCTTATCTATGCCGCGAGACTGCTGCCCACGTGATTGCCGTACCATGCAGTCACGTGGATTACCAATACATTATATGTCACAACTAAGGCTATGACATATATGTCATGAACTAAAGGGGTGGCCCACCTCCAGGTCACCTATGCCAGCTGTCTCAAGTGAGACATTGACATTCTGATAGATGTGGTCAAATGTCTTCATAAGTATCCTCATATACTTCTGCACGTCCTTCACATGCGTCCTGGCCATTTGGTAGCGGCCTGGCTGTTGCAGGAAGTCTTGCACAATCACCCTATTGCTGTGGCCATTTAACTGAGCCAGCAAAGTAGCAACATACTGAGCTTTCTCTGCTATCTGACACTGTCTTAAGGTGATGTCAAGAGTTCTTTTCTCTTCTGAAACCACTACGGGAGGTGTTTCTACCGCAGCCGGGACGACTTCGGACGGCACATCCGTCGTCGGTTCGGTTACGTGCATACGTAACTGATGCAGCTAATCGCAATGATAAAACAAACAAAACAAATGAATGACCAGTCTCTCACTCTCTCAATCCCAGCCCCCATCCCAGATCACGACCTAGATCCTGTCGAATCTTCTGGAATATTGGCGCAAGTGCCAAAAAGGACGAAAGATGAAAGAATGGCGCAAGTGCCAAAAATATATTTAAGATAAAGACTTGGCGCAAGTGCCAATAATAGTCTCAAATACATCTGTGGCGCAAATGCCAAAAGAAAGACAAAAAGCCAAGGGGGAAGCCCCTTGAAGGAAAATAAGGTACAAATAAGGTACAGGTCTGTCTGCAAGGCAAGGGGGAAGCCCCAAAGTGCTGCAGCAACCTGAAAAGCATGGGGGAAGCCCCAAAAACATGACCTGTGGGTATTGCAAACTTGTAGCTGTCTGCCATCCCAAGATCCAGTTGCATAAAACAAAATTGGAGTCCAGGTACCTGCACTGAGAGAGTACTACTACTGCCCCCACATGTCAGTGTTCCAGCTCCACCAAATGTCCCAACTCCACCTGGTCAAATATTTCATACTGCATGATGGCTGCTTGGTGATTGTTTTCAGGAAAATACTCAGGGGAAAATGTAAATTTGTAATCCCTGGAAGTATGCACTCTCCCCCCCCCCCCCCCCAATCACGAAGCGGTTCGTGGTATTTGACAAGGTGTGAGGTATGTCTTTTGAAATACTTCCTTTCCTTGAAACGTGTTTGGCCAGTTTCAAGGACTGCTATGGTTTTGGTGTCATTCATGCTAACTATTTTGAAGGGACCTTTGAGCCCAGTTTGTAGTGGACCAGCAATGTTTGTGACTTCCAACACCAAGTCCCCAACCTCCAAATCAGTGCACTTTCTTTTGCCACGCAGTTTATGGGCTTGACCCACAATGTTTTTGTGCATTGCATTGTCCAATGCACGTGCCACTCTGTTATACTGCTCTTGCAATTTGTCTTGTAACTTGCACACGTGATGTTCAGGAGAAAGGGCCTCTGCAACATTTACAAGCACATCTCTCACAGCCAAAGGCAATTTAGGACTATACCCATACAACATTTCAGCTGGAGAGAGATTACATATCGACGTGTGTTTGCGTGACATGTATGCTTGATGCACAGTGGGCAAAGACGAAGTCCAGTCAGTGGGAAAGTCATTGTAATGCTTGGTCAACATTCCCTTCACTGTTCTAACCAAACGTTCAACCACACCGTTAGCGGATGGGTGGTTGGGCGAGATCTGGATGTGATAGATTCCCAGTCTCAAAAGCATGTGAACAAATTCAGCAGAAAACTCATGACCATTATCAGACGTGACTACAGCAGGTACACCATATCTACAAATCCATGCATTGTAAAAGGCTTTAGACACTGACAAGGGAGTTTTATCTTCAACAGTAGCAAACTCCGCAACTTTGGTAAAGTAATCAATCATGAGCACAACCCAAAGCTTTTGCTTGTCGTGTCTGCCATTTTTATCCTTCGCGAGCATGCGAGGAATCGGACCAAATAAGTCAATGTGAATATGATCCATTGGTCCGAACAGGGCAGGTTTTTGTAGCCGTGGTGGCTCAGGCATTGAAGCTCTAAGCTTCTGACATGGTTCACAAGTACGGACAAACAAGTCAACATCAGCCTTTATGCCAGGCCAATGAAAATGCATATGCAAAACAACAAGAGTTTGCGAGACACCAGGATGAGCAAGGACATCATGAATCATGGCAATAATGTCCCATCTGTACATAACAGGAGGGCAGACCAGCCAACGTGAGGGCTTACCGCGAATTTTCTTGTATACCATAAGCCAGTTACTGATGGACGGGTGCTGCGCAAAGAAGGACCCTCTCCTTCTGTATTTTGCTGCAAGTTGGGGAGGAAGATTGACCAAAAGGTCTAAGTTATGCTCACTTTGAATGTAATCCAAAAATCCCTGGTCTCTGTAAGGATCAAATCTGTGGCATACTAAAGGTGTCTCTGCATTTCTGAGCTCGGCAATCTTCAGTTCACCCCCCTTGCCTAAGTACGGGTCACAGGCTGGACAAAACCAGCAGCCTCCTGGAACTACAGATCGAGGTGGAAACAAGCATCTCAAGTGAAAGCAACGATTACAGCCATCGCACAGGACAATGTTGTCGTCCCCCTGTGGGAACCCGCAAATAACACACGGAATCCAAATCCTTTTGCTTGGCAGGGTTGGTTTCCCACACAGGTGCAGTGGCATAAACGTGAACAGCTTCAGAATGCACGCAACAAGACAAACAATCAGCAACAAGATTCTCCTCCCCGTTCTTGTATTTAATTTCAATGTCGAAGTCTTGCAGACGTAACGCCCACCGCTCCAACTTAGAATTTGTGTGTCTTTTGGAATTCAAATACACAAGGGGTGAGTGATCAGTGTATGCAATGAACCGTCTGCCATGCAGAAAAGGACGAAACTTCTCACAGGCCCATACTAAGGCAAGACATTCACCTTCAGTGGGGGAGTAATTCCGCTCTGCATCTTTTAACAACTTAGAAGCAAACGCGACAGGATGATCAAAGTGCGTGTCAGGATCAGGTTGACTCAACACAGCACCAATAGCAGTTTTAGACCAATCTGTCGTTAAAACAAAAGGAAGCTTGAAATTAGGAGCACGTAAAACAGGTTCAGAAGCAAGGCGATGTTTAACTTCATCAAAGGCAAGTTGGCACTCAGGGCTCCAGGCAAAGAAAGATGTCGTTTTCAAAGGCGGGACAAGGGTTCAGTGATCCCGGCAAAGTTTTCAACATAAGTACGATAATAACCAGCAGCCCCCAATACTGACCTAGTGCCGGATACATCTCTCGGCTCTGGCAGATTTAGTATGGCTGCAACGTTGTCAGGATCTGGACGTAAGCAACCATCCCCAACCACGTGTCCCAATGTCTTAAGATACTTAGCACCAAAAATGCACTTGGGCCGCTTGAGTTTGATTTTATGCAAGGCAAGCTTCTCAAATGTGTCTCTAATATGTTTTACGTGTTGTTCCCAAGTTTCAGAAAACACGTGTACATCATCTAAGTAAGCATGAGAAAATAAGGAGGAGCCTAACACATTATCCATCAACCTTTGGAATGTACTGGATGCATTTTTAAGTCCAAAAGGCATTCTCAACCACTCAAACTTGCCTTCATGAGACATAAATGCAGTGTACTTGGAATGTTCCGGGTGCATAGACACTTACCAAAAAGCAGAAGCGATATCCATGGCAGAAAAGTATTTTGCAGGGGCCATTTTACGCAACATTGCTTCAATGAGAGGCAAAGGGTAAGGGTCTGACACAGTACAAGCATTCAAGGGTCTGAAGTCAATACAAAGTCTGAGTGTGCCATCTTGTTTCTTTACGATAACTGGCGCGGACACCCAAGGCGACATAGAAGGACGAATAATGCCTAACTCCAACAACATCTTCACTTCACCAGACAGGAACTCTTTTTCCTTTTCTGAGTAAGTGGACATGTTACGAAATTTGGACGGTGGATAAGACTCAGGTCTAAGGTTGATTTGGTGACAAATGTTGGGATCCGAGATGCACCCCAAGTCATCCTTGCCTGAACTAAACATGTCAGAAAACTCTTCAAGCAACATTTCAATATCCCTCCTCTTACTGTCATCCAGTTCCGACAGCTGAGGCATCACTTTCACTTCACAGAGGAGGGGACAAGAATCAAGCAAAGTGTCGTCCGGCTCTATCTCATGCATGGCAGCAAGTGTGGAGGAAAGAGGGGCTTCAATGGGATCACCCTCAAAAACGGTTGAGTTTCTCAGCTGCAATGAGAATGGCAGAATGGCACTATCCACCTTGCAGGATCTCATCAAATCAGAAATTTCATCAAAGTCAATGAGCGTGTCCGGGACGCGGTGCTCATAAGTACGGTCGTTGAAAATACACTCGAAAAACATATCCATGGTCAAGATAAAAGACGTAAAACGTAGAAAAAGTCCTACAGGATCCCAGCACACTACGGGGCGACTACCAATGTCATCTTTTTAGTCTTGAATGACAAGTCAAGCAATTGGTAAGTCATATTGGGATCGTGTGTGTCAGGCCGCATAAGTTGGTTGCTTGCACTGGCAGAACGAAATCGATCCCACTTCGATCCCATTATTGCATTTGGTCCCACTTCGATCCCCCAAGTGCGAAAATTCCCGGGATCAATGTGGGATCGGAGGTGATCAATGTGGGATCAATCTAGGATCTCAGTTGTGGGATCAAAGTGGGATCAAAATGTCCGTTTTGAAACGTTTTGGGATCGATTTTCTTGATCCCACTTTGATCCGGGATCAATCTTGGATCAAAGTGGGAACTGTTTTACTTGATCCCAAGTTGATCCCACATGTTTGCTGGGATCAAAGTGGGATTCAGGTGGGATCAAAGTGGGAACTGCTTTACTTGATCCCAAGTTGATCCCACATGTTTGCTGGGATCAAAGTGGGATTCAGGTGGGATCAAACTGGGATTCATTTGGGATGATCCAACTGACCATGGGATGGACATGGGAAGTCCCAGAGAGATCCAGAATATTACAGAATATCCAGAACATTACAGAAAATTACTAGATTTGGAGCTAATACGTATTACCTTGCTTGGTATAACAAGCTAGCTACTACTGGTATATATACTGTTCCTGAATCGTCTGAGCAGTTCATCGTTCACATTAGTGTTCACTGTAGCAATGAACACTAATACCCACAACCTTGGCCTGGCCAGGGATACTGCCGAATGATGAAATAAGTGTCAAGACCCAAAGCAATTGTGAGCACTAATACCCACAACCTTGTCCTGGCCAGGGAGTCCCAATTCTCACAATAGTGTGCATATATGTTTATATAAACATACTAAATCTGACCCCTGCGACGAGAGGGTGGCACAGAACATTGTCTGTGGTACTCATGTGCCTACAACACCCTGCAGGGTATGCCCTAATTTGGCTGACGCAGTCCTCAGTCGACGGCACAGCGGAATCCAGATGGCTTGTTCACAGTACCCATATGGAGTACCAATGCAGTACTCTTCAGAATCCAGAAGCACTGTGAGTGCATTGTTACTGCAAATCCGCCCCATCCCCAATCCATGTTAACCTTAACCGCTTCACAATCGTATGCATACCCTTCCCAAGATCAGGAACTTTGTGTATTTATGAAGATAAGGTGAGTTCTATTGTCACATGTTATGCTGGGCCATTGTACAAGACTTGATAACAGAGATCAGCTCAGAAGCTGAATTCTATCATCGTGTCTTGTAATATTACTATAAAACATTAATGACCTCTCACGCACACAGGCGTGTGCGCGTGAGGGTCAGTGTGCAGAGTACTGTTCAGGGTCAGTGTCTGTGTGTGTGTGTGTGTGTGTGTGGGGGGGGGTGTTTGTGTAGTGAGGTGACGCGTGCGGCTCGCCTTTCGAATTATGTGCAGGTCTTTCGAATTACGTGCACGCCTGCATGTGTGCGCATGTGTCTTCACGCACGTCGTACTACGAGAAGCTTCACAATATAGGATGTTCAGGAAATGTCCAAAAGGATGCCCTCTCGTCATCCTTCTCGTGGTGCTCGCGAGAGCATCACATAGAAGGGCGATGTAGCCGGGTTCACCACAAGTTGGACACACACTTCGAGAGACACACTTATCTTTGGGGCCTGGATATATCTGTTGCATATTATATTGTATTGGCGTTGGCCATATTGTTTCTTGGAGACTCGGAATCGCCTGCGTGAGGAGGAGCTGCGTATTGTAAGAGGAATCGGCGTCAGGTTTACTGTCTCGCGGTGTCACCCCTTCCTTAAACCCTAGTATCTCTTATTATTAAACTTGCATACACGTCTCCCTTTGTTTCATTGGTATTGGCGAGGCGGTTAGAGCCTCGGTTCGAAGGGAGACGTAAGGAAGGTTGCCATCGGATTGTCCCTTGCGAGTATGGCGTCCGTCAGGAAAGGAAGCAAGTACGCTGGTATCCCTTTGTTGGAAAAGGAATTGTTGGAAGGGCTTGAAAAGGAGGGTGTCGAAGTGGACGATCTCATGCAAGAGGAGTTTGAAACGGAACCAGCTCCACCGCCTAAACCCACACCCAAACGGAAAACCAAGCTTGCACCAATGAAGAAACCCTTGAAGTAAGACAGAACCCAAATTTTGATTGCTAAGCTACTCAAAAGGATCGAGGCCTTGGAGGGTCAACGAGCTTCCCAGCGGACGCCATCCTCAAATCACGTAGTGCGTGTGCCTACACCCGCAATGTTCACGGGCAAACGGGGGAGTTTCCAGTTCTTTGCTAGCAAACTAGAATCTTATGCTGACATCTCGAATGTGGCACGTGACAAGTGGGTGGCAGTCGCACTCCAGTGCATGGAGGAGCGACCTACAAAGGTGTGGGGAACTCACTTAAAAAGGAAGGAACGGGAAGGGGATCAAATGGAAGCAACTTGGGAGGAGTTCAAGACTTTTATGGGGAACCGCTATGACTCAACCGACCTTGTTATGGCCGCACGCCAAAAGCTTGATCATGTCTATCAAGGCCATGAAAGTGTTGAAAAATATATCGAAAGGTTCATAACGCTCTTGAGTGACGTTGAAACTGAGTATGAGATATGCGAAAATGATAAAATATACATGTTTCTCAAAGGCTTGAATGCTCATATCAGAGTTGCTTGCACGATAAACCCACAAACTGGTGTTAGATTCTCAGACCTCGACGTATTGTGCACTTATGTGGTGCAATATGAAAGTAACTTAAAGTCAGGGGGGATGCTGAGGGGACAGGAAGGAAGGAAGGTTCTCAACGCTGTGAAGAGGACTCCCATAAGCACGCCGGCACACTTTCCGGGATTCACCTAGGGGCCTGTGCTTGGAGCCGTCGGCCACAGCGTTGGTGGGAAGTTAGATTCTCGGACTAGCGTCCCCTCCGAGCGCCAGTGTTACTTCTGCAAAAACTTTGGTCACGAGCAATGGCAATGTCAGGCCAAGCGGGACTACTTGCAAAGGAAGAGCAGGCGCGACAGTCAATTGCCCCCACCTCCTCCTTTTCCCTCTAATCAAGCTCGAGGTGGGCAGTGGAAGGGCCGTGGTGGCCGGGGAGGACATTGGAAGGGAAAAGGGCCGGGGCATAATCCTCAAAAGTAGATTCTGAAGCCATGGATGCCACTTGCTTGCATGAATTGCACTCTCTTGTGGCCTCCAAATTGGGAAAGGAAGGGGTGAACCTTGTGGTGCCAAATGTTAGGAAGGCTGAATCTGAGATTTCCAAGTTTTTAGGGGAACAAAGGTGCAACCCGTCCCTCACTTGTTGTTTCACTGTGGGAAGGAAAGCTTGGAAAAGTAAGAGTCTCTATGCTCACCGTATGCAAGGAAGGATTGTGGAAGTGTGTTCAGGAAGGAAGGGACAGGCGGTAGACATGAATGGTCAAACTAGTGTCTACCCATTCTCTTTTATATGTTGTGTGGTTCCCCCAAGACCCACACTCACCATGGGAAGTGTTACTACTGACTCTCCGCTCGCTATGACCTTTCCTGCGAATGTTAAGGGGAAAATCCTTTCAGTGTTGTTTGACAGTGGGGCGTCTCATTCCTTTATTAAAAGTGATACTTTGCAAGGACTTGGGGTGCGCTATAAACCCTCGAGTATCTCACTGACTCTTGCGGATGGAAGTGTGTCTGATACGAAAGGAACGGTCGATGTGTCATTTACGCTTAAGCCCGGTGTAAGCTCCCGTCATAACTTCATTGTAAGCCCTGCCATGATTGATGGGGTAGACATGATTTTGGGGCAGGATTGGATGGAAGCAAGGGGAGCCTCCATTGATTTTCGTGTGAAAGCTGCTCACTTTAGACATCATGGGAAGTGGGTTACCTTAACACGAGCAGATTCACCCTTGCCGGTTGGGCCAAAACTTGTTTGGGGTCTTCAAGCAAAAGAAAGGAAGGAGGGAAGGAAGGACAGGAATGGAAGGGGATGGAAGGGGCAAGATGTATGGAAAGTTTGCTTGTATACTGTGCTTGTGAATGACCAGGCTGAGTTGATGGACATCACCGGGGAGGACGCCTCAAGTGGGGTCGACCTGGCGGATACCGACCAATCTGTGGACGACACGCCCGTCGTCACAAAACCCACCAGTGGTACCGGTATGACTTTCACTCAACAAATAAATGATATGTTGGAAGGAAAACCGCAGGCATTGAAGGAGTTGTTACGTGTTAATGAGGATTTGTTTGCCAAGCAACTCCCGGGGCTACCTCCGGAAAGGGAAGTATTTCACACAATAAATTTGGAGGAAGGACATCGGCCTCCCAATAGGCCCGCGTACCGGCTAGCTCCAAGTGAGCTTGCGGAGTGCGAGAAAACAGTGGATGAGATGTTGAAATTGGGATTGATCAGGCCAAGTTGCTCCCCTTTTGCTTCACATGTTTTGTTCGTTAGGAAGAAGGATGGAAGTTTACGGATGGTTATAGATGTACAATTCTGGGCGTAATGTTCCCTGTATGACCCGGGCACGAAGGGTGATTAGCTCGTCGGTACTCTTGTTGTGTGTCGGAGAACAAGCAGTGACCGAATGTGAATGAGGACTTGATAGGCAACAGTCAAGAGATAAGCACCCGAAGTGCCTTTAATGTCCCAATCAAGTGATTACAATGCTACTTGCTTTCTCTCATCGCTCTGTAATTCAAACTACTTAATCTACGTAACTACCGATAGTCTGCATTATCCGTGTTCAACGAGGAAAACATTAGCATCAACTTAACAATATTACCTAGACCTTTCCTAACCCATTGTCAATGAGGCTTCAGTCTCTTAACGTCAGTTTCCCTGTATGACCCGGGCACGAAGGGTGATTAGCTCGTCGGTACTCTTGTTGTGTGTCGGAGAACAAGCAGTGACCGAATGTGAATGAGGACTTGATAGGCAACAGTCAAGAGATAAGCACCCGAAGTGCCTTTAATGTCCCAATCAAGTGCCTCGTCCTTGCACGCCGGCGTCATAAATCCTTTCTAGCAAACCGTGTCTAATTACCTCATCCTTCCTAATCAGTGTACAATTGGTCTAGATGGGATCCGGCAAAACTCCCAGGTTCTGCCACCTATTAATCATTGAAGCTGATCTGGCCACAATTACTCTTCTGAGGGAAAGGCACCAAAATGTTCTGTCACTATTATAACACTTCCCCTTGCCTTTTCCTCACAAAAACTTGGCCAATCCCAGAGCCTCACGATGACTCTGAAACACCTGCCTTGTCAGAGGCTTGGTAAATATATCTGCCACATTCCTAGCAGAAGGAACGTATTTCACATCAACCTGCCCCAATGCAATGGCTTCCCGAGCAAAATGAAAGCTGATTGCAATGTGTTTGGTATGCTTAGAGAATACTGGATTTCTGAGATGATTGATGCATCCCTGATTATCACAGTGGATCTTCACAATCCATGGAGAAATACCAATTTCTTCCAGAAATCCCTTCATCCAATTTGCCTCTTTGACAGCTGCACTTGCCGCCATAAACTCAGCCTCCACAGTAGATGTAGCCACTGCAGACTGCTTTTTGCTTCCCCAAACTACTGCTCCTCCAAACACACGAATTACGTAACCAGTAGTGGAAAACCTGTGATCCTGATCACCACCATAATCTGCATCCACAAAGCCCTCCAGCTCTGTGTCCTTCCCTCCAAGTACTAACACAAGATCCCTGGTAGCCATCAGATATTTCAGCACTCTGATGGCTTCATTCCAGTGAGCAGTGGTGGGAGTAATCCTATACCTGGAAAGCACTCCCACAGCCTGGGAAATATCAGGCCTTGTGGTGTTGGCAATGTACAACAGTGACCCTACCAGTTCACAATATCTGTGACCTGGTGGTAAGGGACTCCCAGCTCCAATGCTGGCACTGTTGTCCTTAGACATAGGTTGCTGTGTGGCCACAAAATCCTTAGTCATAGGGGTGTCTGGCCCCACAGATTCCAGATCCAGCCCAAATTTCTCAACTAAGGCATCAATCTTTGGGATGCAACTCAAAGAAATCAACCCTTTCTCTCTATCCCTCATCACTTGGCAGCCCAAGAAATCTTTCACCTCTCCTAGATCATGAATGGTGAACTCCTGCTTCAACAACCCTTTCACTCTCTCAATCTCACTCATGCCCTTCGAAACTATCAATAAATCATCAACATAAATCAGCACAAAGGATTTCCCTCCATCCACAGAACATTTCACATAGACCCCAGCATCACTCTTGCACACCTCATACCCCATGGTATGTAGCTTCTCATTAAGGGTCTTGTGCCATGCCCTTGGAGCTTGCTTCAGGCCATACAATGCCTTCTTCAAGCGACACACAGTGTTCCCATCCCCATTCTCAAACCCAGGAGGTTGTGTGACATAAACCTCCTCCTCTAATTCACCATTTAAAAATGCAGTCTTGACATCCACCTGGTGGATTTCAAGACCCTCCTGTGCAGCCACTGACAGTAACGCTCTTCTAGACCCATAACTGCTGGTGGGAGCAAATACCTCCATCACATCCACTCCTGGAATTTGCCTACACCCTTGAGCACCAGCCTGGCCTTGAACCTAAGAACATTGCCATGAGCATCCATTTTCACTGAGAAAATCCAGTGAACTGGGATTACTTTGTGCCCACGAGGTCTAGGAACAAACTCCATCACCTCATGAGCATCTAAGGAGTTTTGCTCCTCCTGCATTGCAGCCTTCCAGTATTCCCACTGTGGGGATGCTGGCCTCCTTTAGCTTGAAGGCACACTAATCTTCCCAAAACGCACCCCAGTGTGCTTCCCCTGATCTTGCTTACTCTTACTCTCACTCTCATCCACTACTCTTTCGCTGAATGTCGCCGCACTGCATGTGGGGACTGTGGGTAAAGATCCAGATCTCTCCCTCTGCTCTTTCTCTCTCTTAGACTCACAGCTTGCCCTCTCAAGCTTGCTGCCAGCCACTCTCACATCATCCTCCCAAACACAGGTACCTCTCGGAAAGCTCTTGTAATTGGGGAGTTCTCACACTGTCTTGGCTTCCGATTCACCTCCTCAGACACACTCCACATGGCTGACGGTTTGCAGTCCCGTCAGGACCTCACAGACATGTGAACCACTCTGCATTCCATGAGCTCTTGGTCTATCTTGCTGCTGTGCCATGTCTCCTCTCTCGTCTGCCTACTAGACATGAGCCTGGGCCACCCGCGCACACTCCATGCATGGCCACACTGGTGGCTGCATTGTCCTTGGGCATCACTGATAGAGTTCTCATCGCTAACATTTCTCTCAGGCACTGAGCAGGTCCC
>KV908613.1:161426-166426 GCA_002005505.1 Botryococcus braunii | reverse complement strand
CTCTCTCTCTCTCTCTCTCTCTCTCTCTCTCTCTCTCTCTCTCTCTCTCTCTCTCTCTCTCTCTTCTCTCTCTCTCTGTGTGTGTGTGTGTGTGTGTGTGTGTGTGTGTTTGTGTGTGTGTGTGTGTGTTGAGGGGAGGGTGGCGCAGGTGCTAGAGGCGGCGGTGATCGGAGTCCCGCACGAGAAGTGGACGGAGAGGCCTCTGCTGGTGGTGGTGGCCCAGCCCGGCCCGCAGCCCACATCAGAGGAGCTCCGCGATTTCCTCAAGGTCAGCGCTTGAGGAACCCCTTTTGTTTGCTCCTCGTGCGATCTTCCTCAATGATCTTTGGGATCTGCACAGCTTCCTCCAGGCACTCTAAAGCGTCCTCCATGATCTCTAAAGCGTCCAGATCCTAAAGGATCTGCCACGATCTTTAAAGTGTCTTCCATGATTTCTGACGCTTCCTCCATGATCTCTATGTTTAAGCAGTATGAAACGTCTTCCATGGTGTAGGTTTTCACTGACGCAGAAGTCTTCCGTGAAGGAGCGACTTCCGCAAGGGGTCTTATGTATACACATGTATACGTATTTTGCCAAAGTTCGTGCAGAACTTTGGGTGGCCTTCCCTCCATGCTGTTGCATGAGTGACATCTCCCTTTTTAAATGACAGATTGTAATCATGAGCTTGTGCTACTAGTACTCATTGTATGGAAGTACATATAAATACGAAAAGCAAACACCTTTGATGTCCACGAGATATGCGTACAAAACTCGCAGCCATATAATGGTAGAGGGTATGCGGCTCAAGCTTCCCAGTTGTTACCGCACAGATTGCATGTACATAAGACATTTTGTTTTTGGGACACATACAGGCCTGCTCGTAGAATGTATTAACAGGGGCCGGCATCTTTTCCCGTAGGTGCCAACACAGCTGTGCCTTCGAGGCATTGGCTGTTGAGGCCACAGTGCATCCTCCGACAGTGCTTACATACTGTACAAGTACAATATATGTATTGTCCGGAATGTCGGAGGTTCAATCCCTTGAAATGCTTTGCCAGGCTCGAAAGTATCAACCAGCACATGTGTACAACCAGCACTCCGGGATCCCCTAACAATACTGTAATCTATTCATCTTCTTGTATGACTCCCATGCCTGTTCCCAGAATTCTCTTTGACTTGCTGGGAAGTTCCTGGGTGCACCATATTGGGCACCAAAAACTTTCGGGAAGGCACCTATGTAAATCCCAATGCGTTCTCAACCTGCTCCTGTACCTGTGCCCAATACAGCATAGAAAATCTCGTGAACATTCTTGAGAAGCGTCCATGTCCATTCCTGCCACTTCCCAAAGTGCTCCAAAAATGTTTCAGTACAGCTCCTGCAGTATCCCCAATACTTGGGTATTACAGGGGTTTGAAGGGCCCTACAGGACCGTTTTGGGAAGATTTCGCTCTGCCAGTGCAGGGTTGGTTTTTTTATTTTTTCCCCCCGGGGGCGGGGGGTTTGCACACGTGTGGAAGGGGGGGGGGTGGACTGACAACAATGTCTTTCTGTTATAGTACTTGTCATAGTTTTTCTGAAATACTGCAGTACTTTTTCTGTGATGGCACTTCCCTCTGGGGACTATATACCTACATAGATATCTAAATCGTCAATTGGCTGCAATGACATTCTTTTGGGCAAAAAGGGGTGGGAGGTGGGCACCGTTGGCGGTAGATTGCTATGCGGTACCGATGGTGTGTAAAGTGGAGGTGCTCATCATGAGCCCATGTGGTGCCTGCTAGGAATGACTTCAAGCAAGCTTCTTAATGGTAAGCTTAAACTTATCAAATTTGAAAGGGGGGGGGGCGGATTTTGTGGTGGTCAGGGTAAAGTCGCCAC
Organism: Botryococcus braunii; assembly: GCA_002005505.1. NCBI lineage: Eukaryota > Viridiplantae > Chlorophyta > Trebouxiophyceae > Botryococcus > Botryococcus braunii. The sequence goes on along the minus strand of KV908613.1, from coordinate 164,567 downwards.
TTGGTGGATTCCAGATGATGTTGTCTTCGTAAAGGAAATCCCCCACACGGCTATCGGAAAGGTAGGTTCCTCAAGTGGTTGTCTCTACAATCTTTCTCACACCTCCTACCCGGGGGGGGGGGGGGGGGATGGTGTGGCTCTTCCCTCTCCCTCCCATGGGTGAGTGAGGTTGGTGCCCTCCCCAGTGGGGAAGGGGGGGGGGGGAAGAGAGAGAGAGAGAGAGAGAGAGAGAGAGAGAGAGAGAGAGAGAGAGAGAGAGAGAGAGAGAGAGAGAGAGAGAGAGAGAGAGAGAGAGAGAGAGAGAGAGAGAGAGAGAGAGAGAGAGAGTGAGTGAGTGAGTGAGAGAATGATGATGATGATGATGATGATGATGAAACCCAACTACATACACACTATGAAAGTGGGGAGTTGGGGTCAACCATATGACACCGCAACCAAGTTTTACCAAGGCTCTCAGACGACTCGAGGTGGTTGCATTAGGCACAAGGACAAGTGGCAAATAGGCCCAAATGGATCAAGCCGGATATGGGCAACCAAAATCCCCGGGGGCTAGAAGGATATGGGTGCCTTATCTTTGTGGCGGGAACTGCAAGTCTACAATCTTCCATCCTTTTTGGGCAATGCACGTCAAGATAACGCATTTGCTTGTGTGCTGCTGTGCATGTGACACAGTGAAGTATGGCAGGTAGGATTCTGTCAATCGTGCTGATTGCGACCCATCGTGCAGGAGCCACGTGCCCAATCATGGACACTTGAGATGCAATTTACTTGTTTGGGGACGTATGCAGGTAGCCAAGAACAAGCTCAGAGAGAACTTGAAGGACTATGTCCCACCCTCCGCCAAACTGTGATGTAAGTAGAGCGACCCAAATCTCGTCCCGGCTAAGGGAAAGTGGTTTGCCATGTGACACTCCAGATGGAGCGTGAGTGTCCATGTGCCACGTGATCTACAGGGCCATTCGTACAAATTTAGATCGGTGTACGAGAGATATGGGCATCCCCTTGTCTGTAGCAACATGTTGATAGGGTTTTGTTAACATGTTGTCTGTAGCAACATGTTGATAGGGTTTTGTTGCAGTGAGAGTTTGAGGTCCACCTAGATCGGCTGAGAGGCAAAAGCAATAAGAAGGGTTTTTGAAGTGGAGCTCTGGTGAGATTGTGCAAGAGAGGTTCATGGGTGTCACTTCATAGGTTTCCGGTACAAATTAAAAGAAATTTGGGGGATGGGGGTGGGCCTGGACTGGTTCGGTCTGGTTTATTGATCGGATTGAAGTGTGCCCCGATTGGGCTTGCAAGCTTGGCCAAGGTTAAAGATGACCTAAAGATGACCACTACAAGAGCATGGTTTCTGTGCAAGCCCACTTTCCCCTAACTGGAGCTGGATAATTCTAAAGTAGCAGCGGTACTTGCACTTTTTCAGCCGAGTCCACATCTGCTGCAAAAGTACACTAGTGAAGAAGCGGAGCCTTGAGGCTTGTTGATGCTTCTGGGTACATTCTGCCTGCCAGCCTGACGTGGTGTGTCTGTGCTTAACTGTAGGGGACGAGCGTTAGGGCTAGATAGTTGCCTTACAATTGTACGCTGAGTACAACTGGGGTGTGTGTGTGTGTGTGTGTGTGTGTGTGTGTGTGTGTGTGTGTGTGTGTGTGTGTGTGTGTGTGTGCGTGTGAGTGCGTGCGTGTGCGTGCAGAGCGAAGCTTAAGTCTTGCAAGAAGAGAGACCCCTGGGGCGAAGGGGGAGGGGAGCAGAATAGGTCCCCTCTGTGTACAAACAGTGCGCAATATTATTACTAGTAAGTCCCAGGATGAAGTTCGTGATCCAATGTTACAGTCATGCACGAGTGACTTCAAATCAGCACTGCAACTAAACATTCCAGCGCGCTTCCAGATGGTCCACGATCAACTCAAGACAGGCGTGGAGCATTCCTGCACTTTTGACGCACTCCCCACACAACTGCGCACACAATCGTAGCCGTGACCTCGAGGCGCCCTGCTGTCACAAAACGTTATGCCGCTCATGGACAACAGCGCAAATCTGCCGCCCTGACACCTTCACACGAAACATGAGAACTTCGCCATGCCGACTCATCAGCGGTCAGAGTACATGAGGCTTGAGGATAAATGCCAACAGACTCGTATGGTGTGCGATTAGGATAGGCTTCACTCTTTATATTAAATGCCAACACACTCGTATGGTGCTTATCCCGGTACCAATGGATGGGCATCCGCATCTTTTTCCTTAGATGCCAATCTACACGCCCCTCAAGAACTCATGCACGGAGCGACACCTGCCCTTCTGTGGGGAGCCTGGGCTTGCACCACAGGACCACACGCCAACCTACAGCCTGCAGACTTCAGGCCCTTCCAGGGGGAGCCTAGGTGCATGGACACACTCCTCCAAAGACACAGGGCCAGGTGCGACCCCGGAGCTGACCTGCGCACACACAACACATAACACACAACACACAGCACATAACACCTCTAAACACGACTTCTTGTCAAGTCCAAGCCTCGCTGTTACCCACATGCGGCTTTTGCAGTTCATGGCTCCTGGCTGTGCTTCGGCGTGGCTTGTAGCAACAGAGACATCCCTAAAAATGGACATCCCCTCTCAATCCACATGCTGTGCCCAAAACACACACGAAAGCACACACACACACACACACAGAGAAACCAACCACACACACACACACACACACACACACACACACACACACACACACACACACACACACACACACACGCACGCACACACACACACACACCCTCGCTAACACTGAGACTGACATCCTCATCATCAGCAGCAGTCTTTCAGCTCTACAACTAAGTCCCAGAACTCTCCAATCCAAAATGATCTTGTTAATGGTGGGACAATCAACAACTTTTTGCACTTCGGGGCAATTGCCAAGCCCCGCAGCACGCCCCAATGTAGCAGCAGGGCCGCATGTAGCCCTCCGACAGAACTTGGTCGTCGGACGGGCGCCATTCTCAGAGCTCTCAGGACCTGAGAGATGACGCGAAAACCGGGGAAGGACGGGAACAGAGAACAGCGGGGGAAGGGGGCCCGGCGGGAGTGAGGGAGGGCTGAAGAAGCTGAGTGTAGTGCAAAAGGAGTCATGCCACAGGCAGGGTTCGTGGGTAG
>KV908613.1:105000-137500 GCA_002005505.1 Botryococcus braunii | reverse complement strand
CCCGCTGCATGCAAGGACAGAGTCCAGCAGCGAAATTTGACGCCTCTGCAACTAGGGCAGGCTTTGATTCCAGGCTTGAAATGTCCTTACCCAAGTTGGCTGCTTGCACCGGTCCCTTCCTTATCTGCTGCTCAGGAGCACCCTTAGGTTTGTCGGGATCGTCGACTGCTGATGATCTATGAGGCAGATATAACGTAAGAGTTCATCTTTGTGTTGCTGTATCCAACTTCTGTTGCATCTTTGTGCTGCTGAATTCATCCTGTGTTGCAGATAACGTAAGAATTCACCTTGATGTCATCGATTGTCGATGCCCCCTCTCCCCGCCCCCCTCTCCCTCTCCCTTTCTCCCTTTTGCTTCCCACCCCCCCTCTCCGTCCCATTCCCCCCCTCTTCTCTCTCTGTGTCTGTGTGTGCGTGTGCGTGCGCGCGCGCGCGCCCGTGTGTGTGTGTGTGTGTGTGTGTGTGTGTGTGTGTGTGTGTGTGTTGGGGGGTTGTGGGCGGAGTGTTTTGCCTGTTTCTTATTGCAGTAGACAATTTTGCCTAACTCACCTTTGTGGCGTGTGAGCATTACTGTTTGGGCCACCATGCTGCATCCGGCAGGGGTAGGGCCTCGCCGCATATGCTTTAATCCTTTTGGGGGCGCAGTCACACCAGGCATCATGTACTAGTATGAATTTGTTTCACCAAGAAAAGGGACGGGGTTGGCAAGTGGTGTTGTTCTTTGCAAGAAGCGTTAGCCTTTAGCTTGTGCCAGCTTGGGGTGCTATGCAGGAAGTCGATTTAAAGCGGGTAGAAGGAGAACTGGCTGCCACTCGAGCCAAGTATGAGAGTGCCTTGAAGGCCGCCCTGGACGCAGAGGCACCAGCCCCACCCCCGCGCAGGGAGCGCCCTGCTCAGCAAGACCATCCTACTCCAACTCCGCAGGTCCTTGCATGCCCAGCTTCTCCCTCTTGCTCCTCTTTGCAAGTTCAAGGCGGCAGAATTTTTAAGTTGAAGCCAAAAGCAAAACAAGCAGCAATCCTGGAAGGGAGAGCTGCCTACCAAACCTCTTTGGGTGCCCAACTGCTGGGTCTCCCTTAAGACTTTCCCCGGGGAACTGGCCATGGGCGCCAATCCGTGCTCCACCATGTCTGCCATCCACATTATTTGCTCCTGGGCCCCCCCCCCCCACCCCCAAATCCCGTCCCTCCCCCCCCCCCCCCAAAATACACTTTAACAAATTGCCATCCTGCCGCGGGGCAGACAATGTGACGAAAAGGGGCACATGAGCAAGGAGGGAAGCTATCCTCTGGCCCCCTACCCTTGTTCCCCTCGAACCTTTCTGTTCCTCCTTTCGATATCCTGCCTTGTCTGATGGTGCTGCCCCGTCGGAGTCCTTGCTCTGATAACTAGTCTGGCAACACGCATTGGCCTCGGCCGCAATCCCAGCACCACCATGTCTGCCATCCACATCATTTGCCCCTACCCTACCCCCCCTCTCGCCAAGACATACACAGGGGTTGGGCTGTGGGATAGCAGACCCAACCTGAGGGTGGAGACGCACCTGTCACCGCCTGGTCTCTGCGTGTTGGCCGACTGAATCCCGGGCCAATTTTGGGTGGGGCATAGGCACACCATGCAGATCGGGGACCAGTGGACAGGAGGCAACCCCACTCGGACCTTACCCCCCTACAGGTCAGTCTTCCCCCAGGGCAACAAAAGGGCTCAAGATCAAAGAGTGATTCAAACAGGTCACCCCCTGTCAACACGGCTTCTGGGAGGGCTTCCCTTGGTAAAAATGACTCTGGGCATGTGTCAGGACACTTCATTACCACCTCCTGGTCCATAGAGTCCAGAGACCGCGATCTGAGAGGCACAGTCAATTTCCCACGAATCCCTGACACGCGTCTTCAACCAAGGCCCAACTACCTCCCTGCCTCCCTCCCTCTACCGTGCCCACTCTCTCTTGCTGTTGTTTTCCTCGTCCTTCATGTACATCTCTGTATGTTGTCTTGGATTCCAACGATGTGAATGGCAGCCGATTCCATGTACATCTCTGTATTTTGTCTTGGTTCCAGCAACATGAAGGGCAGCCAAGTTCATGAACATCTCTGTATTTTGTCTTGGTTCCAGCAACATGAAGGGCAGCCAAGTTCATGAACATCTCTGTATTTTGTCTCGGACTTAAACGACGTGAGAGGCAGCCACGTGGACCTCCAGCAATCTGCTTGCAGGGCAGAACGTGCCAGAGGCGATGCAAACAGCTGCGCAACATGCAATCGATTCATCTGTCATATGGATGGGCGGCCTCATGTTCCCCTTTGTGTTGTTTTGAAGCATCAAGGAGTTGGACAAGGATGTGTACTCTCTCCACGAACCCACCTCATATCTCCATCCCTTTTCCCTTACTTCCCCCCCCCTTCCGGGGCCCCGTCTCCTTCTCAACCTTTTGCCGGGAACATCATCTCTGTCTGGATCTAAAGCACATGCACATAGCCAAATGTCATGCATCTGCTGTGCAGATTAAGGCGTCAGCTTGCAGAACCATGCTGGCCGTCTTGATGAATTGGGGACCCTCTGCGTGGATCTTCAACCAAACGTGGGGATCAACTCATTCTGCAAGGGCGTCAGCTCGCAGTGTCGAATTTGGCTTAGTTGATGACTTGGGAACCATGCATTGTAGTTCTTTTGAACCCAAAAGATTTTGGGGGGATCTCGGCCAGGTGCCTCCAGCAAAGCGGCGGAGGACGCAGAAGGCAACCCCAGCACGGCCCATTCTCATACGGAAGGGCAGCACTGACTCATTTGAAGGGCCCTTGTTCAGCCGGGCTCAGGCTGGGGGAGCAGCGCCGCCCCCTCCATCATCAAGTAAGACTGTCACTAATGATGACAGCAGCATCTGCACCTCTCCCCGAGCCGCCAGCAGCCTGCCCGTGGCTTCCCGCCAGGCCACCTCCCGCCCCTTACCTGGGCCTGGGCCCACTCACGCCGCTAATGTGCGTTGCAATCCTCCCACGACTTCTCCACTATCGATTTCGGATCGTCCGTGCTCGTTTGTATGGTTGTATGTGTGTGTGTGTGTGTGTGTGTGTGTGTGTGTGTGTGTGTGTGTGTGTGTGTGTTTGTGTGTGTGTGTGTGAGTGACTCTCTCTCTCTCTCTCTCTCTCTCTCTCTCTCTCTCTCTCTCTCTCTCTCTCTGTGTGTGTGTGTGTGTGTGTGTGTGTGTGTGTGTGTGTGTGTGTGTGTGTGTGTGTGTGTGTGTGTGTGTATGCGTGCGAGAGCATTGTGCGTGTTGGGGGGGGGAGCGGAAGGGAGGGAGGCGGGGAGGGAGAGAGGGGGAGGGAGGGATGGATGGGGAATGGAGGGGCCGGGGAGCAAGAGACAGGAACGGAGGGGAGAGGCAATAAGGAGACTGGGTGGGGAAGGCGAGGGGAAAAGTGCAGGGGCTTTGTGTAGAGGAGAGACCAGGGTGTGAGGTTAAAGGACTTGGGTGAAGTTAGGACGAGGGGGATGAACATGAGAGAGGGAAGCTTCCAGGGGGCACCGGTGGACCAATGTGGAGGGTCAGCTGGTGAGCTTGGAATGGGCTGCGGTGAAGCAGGCAGTCCTCGAGGACAGACAGTCAAAGGGGTTCCCAGTTGTTGGGCGTGTCCTAAGCCAGGGGTGAGTGTGACTGTTTGTATTGCAGAACAAGACTACCGTAAGGCCGCCAGACAAAAAGATTTACCTGACAGCCAGGGATATTACACCGAGTCTGAAGGACAGGCACCTGCAAGTGTTCTGGCCTTCGGATGAAAGCTGGTGGCAGGTTTCAGTCACAAATGTGAATGTGCGCACCAAGAAGGCAACACTCCTTTACAGCACAGGTGCGTGTCATAGTGAAACCAACCCACTGGAGGTTTCCCCTGTCCTTCTGCTGGCGATACGAGAGGGGGGGGGGGGGGCAACTCGATCAAAAGCTAGGGGAAGCGAGGGTGGATACACCCCTTCGATTCAAGGCCCTGGATGGGGAGGGGCATTTGGGGGGGGAGGGGGGGCGCTTTAAGGGGCTTCAGGACAAAGTGTGCGATTTTTTTAACTGAGGGTTCGTGCTAGTGTCACTGCCCATGCCGAGCACATCTGTCTTACATGGAGGGTTCTTCTGAGGCAGCGCTCCACTTAGTCGGTAAGAGTCTTCTTGTTGTCACATAACCTCCTTGTCCGCGTGCGCCGGATCATGCACACTTCAGACTTTTGCTAAACTCGCTTTTTTATTTATTTTTTTGGGGGGGGGGGGTCGCCTTATCACATGAGGTCTGCAGAGCATGAAACTAACGCATTCTCAGGAGTCTGCAACAGCAATCCATTGCACTTGAAGTTTGCATTCCTTGGGGGTGTGGTGCTGCACTTTGCTTTGGGATCAGGTTTGCAGTGCTACCCGAGGTGTACTGCTCTTGTTCCACCGTTTCGCAATTTTGTAGCCCATGTGTGCTCAGGCTGTTCTTGTAACGAGTTTGTGTAGGTGCATGTATTGTGTGGTTTGTATAATGTGCCTCACTATGTTGGGGTCCAAACAGCACAGACCTCTACATTGGATTCGAGTCCCTTGGCTTGTGCAGGGGATGAAGAGCAAGTCAGCTTGCAAGACCTCATCGACAAGAAGGAAGTGGCCTTTGTGGATGAGGTCACGATCTCAGACGATTCTGATGATTCGGCTGGACCAGCGCCGGCACCTCCTGTGTACTCCCGCCCCTCCCAAGGGGGACTAAGCCCGGGGACCAAGATCGCTCATCCCCACAGCGCGCCCTCCAGGGGAACCCCCAGGATGGGCCCCGGGCTCGGGATGTTGAAGTCGGTGTCGAACTACCGCAAGGAGACTGAGCAGGCTGTGGAGTATCTCCTGGAGCAGGGCAGGTTCGCGGAGTCCATGTACGTGAAGTACATGCCGCAAGGCGAGTACAAGTGGAAGGATGGCAGGGTTGCTGGCATCAACCAGCAAAAGAAGAGCGTCAAAATTATTCTGGACAATACGGACGTGGTTGTCCTGAGCCACGCCAAGGCCGGGCTTGAGTATGCCCTTGAGGTGGTGCCCAGCCCGTAGCGGAGCCCACTCTTCCGGCCAAGTGTTATCACACTAGAAGCACAGGCTGCGAAGACTAAGTGAGACAAACAAAGATAGGGGTGCAAATTAACGTGTGGGAAATTCAACAAACGGCAAAGTGTGTGTGGAGGGTGGGGGGCAGGGGAAGGTTGTCCTGCAATCGCCATGAGAGAGGGAAACGCCCTCTGGCGAAGAGTTTGACACGTAGCCAAGTGAAACTTCTGAGCTTTTGAAGCAAGGCCGAGTGAAGTGGTCAGTTTATGACACATAGGCACGTGGAAAAGTTTTGCAGCTGCAGGCGAAAGCTAGAACGAATCAAGTCGTGGTTGTTTTTAAGATGTCCTTTGAAGTTGTGAAGCTATAGCAGCGGCGCATGTGAGAATACTCTTACATGAGAACGCCTTACGCTGGTACCTGGTCTGGGGATCTCAAAATCCCAAAGGGGGCGGGTTTATGACAGCACTTTCCATCGACTTTGAAGAAGTTTGTAAGTAAAGGGGTGTACTGCTGAGAAAGCACTACCTGATTATCGTGAATTAGCAGAAGGAGAAGTTCCTGTCCACATAGGGGAGGGGTGGAGATCTCTCTCTCTTCCTCTCCCTCTCCCTCCCTCCCTCTCTCTCTCTCTCCCCCCCCCCTCTCTCCCCCCCCTCCCTCTCCCTCCCTCCCTCCCTCCCTCCCTCTCTCTCTCTCTCTCTCTCTCTCTCTCTCTCTCTCTCTCTCTCTCTCTCTCTCTCTCTCTCTCTCTCTCTCTCTCTCTCTCTCTCTCTCTCTCTCTCTCTCTCGCACACGCACACGCACACGCACACACACACACACACACACACACACACACACACACACACACACACAGCTGTCACCCCCCCCCCCAAAACGTGCTTTCCACAAATTCTTGGTAGCTTTGGCATGTGCACAACCGTTTCGTGAATGACAGCTTAAGGACATGTCCACTGCACTTAAATTAACTCTTGCAACGAAAACCATTTGTACAAGGGTCCAAAACCCTGGCAGCTTAGCTACTTCGCCACACCCTGCTCCCCGGGCGGAGGGGGTAAAGCATTACCGCTAATGCCACTTTCTTCTCCTGTTATTTTAGTTTCCCATGCCATGTGGGAAGGCAATTGATCGGGCATCGCTTCCAGCCACTAGTGGAAGTTCCCAGGCCTACATACAAACTGCCGAGGACGTCCACTTGGGCGTCAAGGCCCCCAGGGAATAGTATATCATGTCCCTCAGAGCAGTCTCTGACCATGCAGCCTCTGCCGCATTTCCTTTGCTTGTCCGAACGTGAATGGCTTCAACACCTGACCAAAGCTGAGGTAGCTTGGGCAAGAAACGTCAGGGCTTGCTCCCGGCATCTATCCGAACAGGAGGTGGAACCTGGCGCAATTGCTCAACAGTGCTGGTGGGCAAGCGATGCGCAAATCGTCTGCGGTATGCGTCACGGTTCATGGGATCAAACCCTGCCGGCAGTTCAAACAGTCGTTCCTTAATCCGAAGCTTCCTTGGCGGTGGCTCCCAGGGCACCACACGTGGATCCTTTTCGAAGGGGTGTTCCTCATCCGGGAAAAGCCGCAGCTTACGCGCACGATCCTGTGTAAAACACAATGACTATTTCAGTGCTGCTTCTGCCCCCCCCCCCCCAAAAAAACTGTAAAAACCACTATTTTCCCCATTCTAACGACTACACAACTTTGTCCCACAATATTTACACGGCCTCAGGGCTAACGCATAGGCAGGTGCACCAGGGAAACCTCCTCCAAGCAACTCATCACGTATCAACATCGCTTCAACGGCCTTGAGCGAATGCACAAGGGTACGCACGAACTCGAACACGCACAGCGCCACACAAGCAGGATACACGAAGCAAGCACTCACACGCGCTTGCGCTCGCGCGCGCGCACACGCACACACACATGCACAGGCGCGCGCGCGCGCACACACACACACACATCGCTCGCGCGCGCGCACACACACACACACACACACACATACTCACTCTCTCTCACACAGACACACAATCCCTCACACACACACTCTCTCTCTGTCTCTCTCTCTCTCTCTCTCTCTCTCTCTCTCTCTCTCTCTCTCTCTCTCTCTCTCTCTCTCTCTCTCTCTCTCTCTCTCTCTCTTTCTCCCCCCCCCTCTCCCCCCTCCTCTCCCTCTCTCTCCCCCACGCTCTCCGCACTCTCACTCAGACTACACAGAAGGCAAGGGTCCAAATACCATCTGCCAACATCCCACCATGCCACGCAAAACCCAGAGCACTCTTGGCCCCTGTAACTGGTGTGTATATGTCTGTGTCAGTATATGCATGCATATGTGTGTGAGACGGAGCAGGCCAGAAAGGAACACAGACACCCACACAGAGAGATGGGGGGTGAAGGGGAAGAGAAGCGCGCGCTGGAGGACAAGGAGGAGACATGCATGTGCGGTGACAGGGGATGAAATGGTAATGAGACGGAAAGAGGAGAATAGGGAGAGGGAAGGGCGGGGCAGAGACAGAGAGTGGACAAAAAAAAAAAAAAAAAAAAAAAAAAAAAAAAAAAAGAGAGAGAGAGAGAGAGAGAGAGAGAGAGAGAGAGAGAGAGAGAGAGAGAGAGGAGAGAGAGAGAGGAGAGGGAGGGAGAGAGAGGGAGAGGGAGGAGAGGAGAGAGAGAGAGAGAGAGAGAGAGAGAGAGAGAGAGAGAGAGAGAGAGAGAGAGAGAGAGAGAAGGGGGGGCGCGGGCCACGCGTGCGCGCACGCCCCCCCCCCCCACACACACACACACACATGCGCACACACCGAGAGAGGGGGGGGAGAGAGGAGGGAGAGGAGAGAAGGGGGGAGCGGGAGAGAGAGAGAGAGAGAGAGAGAGAGAGAGAGAGAGAGAGAGAGAGAGAGAGAGAGAGAGAGAGAGAGAGAGAGAGAGAGAGAGAGGAGAGAGAGAGAGAGAGGGGGGGGGGCAGGTCATGTGCGTTGGCGAATTCATATCAGTGGGGTAGGGCATTATCAGAAATGGCATACAGGAAGTAAGATGAGCAGAGATCATCAGACAGCGTGCACGACAGTGAGCTTACATCCCTCAACCGGTTCTTGGGAAGCATGCCATATACAGCCCGGTACAGAATGCTGCCAGGGTCTCTTGCAAATTCATCCTTTACCGAGCGCTCCTTCAGTCCTCCAGGGTACCTGCATGGGGGCTATACGATGCAGACAAGTGATGCACTTGTGCAGACTCTCACAACTCTGCTCTTCAAGCTCAGGCTTACATTGCGTACTTGCAGACTTCCATCACCCCAAGCAGATCAAGAATACTATGGGCCTACCCTGAGTGCCACTTGTATACTTTTTGGTCCCACTTACGACCTGTGAGTGAAATGTGTCGCGCATTTTTCACAATAACAACATCTCCATTGTCCTCATGGTTGCTGAAAGTTGGTTTGTCCTTTCCCTGTAACATGACAAAAGTATCTTAAGAGGCAAGCGGAACGACCAGAAGGACGCCTACAGCAACAAATTGGTCCCTTGAAACCCACCTGTAATATCGTTGATATCTGTGAAGCCAGACGACCCAATACCTGTCCCCATAGCGTTTTTAACTTAATGAATTGTCTGAGTACGGTGTTCCAACACAGAAACGACTAGCCTGGGCTCACTTGTTCCTTTGCATCCACCAAACGTAAACGAATTCCTGATGTGTTCACGCCCTGCACGGTAAAAGGTCAGAGAGCAGCTCAACGGTCTTCAAAACGGGAATCAACACGAAAGCTTGTCCCTGAGCGGTACCTTAAGACGCCGAGATTTAGCCAGTGCACCTGCCATGTAAGATTACATTTTCAGCCGCACTAGCAGCATCCTGAACACCCGAACTCAGCCATCTAAACAACAGTGTGCCCCAAAAAGTTGCCGCTGCCAATTAGTGGAGCCAAAGTCCTTTCGCTTCGTATGATCAAATGCCTATCAAGGTTCAGATGAGAAAGGAAAGAAAACCTCGGAAAGAAAACCTCAATGGTGATCCCGTCCATGCCTTAGCCAAGGTCCCTGACACTCGCCGTCGAGGAGGGCGGGGGACCGGCCCTGCCGGTCTCCACGGTAGACTGCGTATAACTTTACTATTCTTCAGCTCCCACTCAGCTTAAAATCATTGAAACTACTGATTTGGAAAGATACGAGCATTGCTAGTCTGTACATTTGAACTCTTCATATTGCGTTTTTCTAGAAAGCGATCCAATTGGTGTGTTAGACACAGTTTCCGGCGGCTGATCGGTCCTTATGGCAACACGTTGTCAGTTTGAAAACAGCAACGATGTCGGTGTTTTTGCCAAGTTAACAAGTGCATACTGTCTGGTCGCAGTCGGAGGCTCTGAAAACTTTTACAGGTGTCCTTTCTTGTTGTTCAACGAGTTGTCCGCCTTCTCGGAGTTGCGTGGGACCTGCGATTTTGCCTGTGGGGGAGGGGGGTGGAACATCGTCTGTGATTAGGTGATTATTAGAAGTTTTACCTTTTATGGGGTTAAATGCTGCCGGGCAGCGCGGTGTGGGGTTCATGGGCCTCAAGGAGACGAGTTTACCAGCGTACAGAATTCACGATTGTGGAGACTGCATGATGATATAAAATTCATCGTGTCTTGGGGACAGTGTTTTCGAAGCAGAGCTTGCAGAACACATTCCAGTGATCAAGACCCCAGTGGCTGGGACACGGCTGGTTGGGAGACTTTGTGTGGGTACGTACCCCTGTCGTTCTTCTGGACCACTCGCTGCTTAACTAGATAGGTGCATTTGCCTTCAAGTTTAGAAGATTAGGCCTTCGGGTCTCCTCAATTTGGAAACACTTTGTATGTGGGTAATGATGCTCTGCAGGCAACAAGAATGGTCTCCTTATGCCCCATACAGCAACAGACCAAGGTGAGACTTCCTAACATATTCAATTGTTTACGTGTTCTGTCTAGGATGTATGAAACACGGCATCTATTTTGTTGTTTAGTGACTCTTGTCTGTATCTGTTGACGTGCATATTGGTGAAAGTGTTTGTACCTTCGTCTGTATTTTGTGTCATTCTTCACCTTGTACGAACAATGAGCTGACTGGTGGTGACTATATTTAAATCATGAAGCAAGAGCCAGTGGGCTTGAGAGTTGATTAGCTGGAGCCTTTTTCCCTTTGCAGAGCTACTTCATGTACGTAATGCTCTTCCAGATAATGTCATTGTACAACGGATAGATGAAAGATTATCAGCTCTCGGTAACACGATCGCAACAAATGACCATGTTGCATTGATACACCCAGAGATTGACCGGGTAAGCGGGCTACCTTCTCCCCCAGCTTGTCTAGGCAGCCCACAAATGTTTGCATTGTCTAATTTCAGTGCTTGCAAGTCATATTTCTCACCAGCAAGCTGGGAATTTTGATAACATTTTGCTGCATGTATTTGTCTTGTGCTGTGATGCTGGTGTTGCTCTGTTCAGTCTTCTCTTCCCTAGGGAACTAGTGCTCCACAATTTTGGGCCATTCTGCAACATGTCTGCTATGCCGTCTTGAGGAACCGGATGTAGTATACTCCTACACCCTCATCCAGCAAATACATGCAGCACACTCCTGCTTTTTGCCACAGCTGTGTTATCCCTCACCATTTCGCCCCACCCCCTCTGTGGTTGGAAGCGGCATCTAAACTGCTCAGGAACCCATTCAGTAATTGGTTTCGAAGTGGATTTATTAGGTGGGGAATATGTGTCTCACAATGTGAGCACTGCGATCTTGCTGGAGGCCGACAGCTTGGCATGTCTCCTGTGTGTCGGCCAGAGTGGGTAACGGGTGGTTGTAAAAGGATCATCAAAAAGGATTTGAACGCCACGAAGCGTGGTACCTTCAAGTGGGCGGGCTGGTGGCAATCCTGCTGCTGGGTGGTTGTCACTTTTCTGTGGGTCTCCCAGGAAACAGAAGAGGCAGTGATAGACACATTGGGTGTGGAAGTCTTCCGGCAGAGCATTGGGAAAAACACGTTGGTTGGAAGCTACTGCCAGTTCAGCAACAGAGGAGGCTTGGTATGTGCGGCTGCTCAAGTTTTAAAGATGCATTAAAAATCAAGTGCTTGTATTTGATGTGCCTGAAAGGATGAGGAAGTGTGTGAAGTAAAGCTGTTGAAGCAGTTCGTCTGTGTGGTTTGTGTCTTGAGTATGTCGAACGGCCGTGCTTTCCGAGGCGATGAAGCTGCTGCATTGCATACTTCCTTGTGCAGTATCTTGAAAACACTGGGCTACTCCCAAGCAGTTTGTGCTTTACACAGTGTGCTTCTGATGTGGGGGAGCTCTAGTCCACAATTTGTAACTTCTCATACATAACTGCTGGCAGTTGAAGACAAGGAGGGCGGACGGCTCATTATGCGTCCACTCTCATGCCTCTCTGAACTCTTAACATGGTAAACAAGGAAATTACCAATGGCACTTGTTGTTGGTGTTTGGAGGTACCCTTTCACGGAAGTTAAGGTTGACATGGTCGGTTATTGGGTGGGAGCTGGTTGCTTCAGCAAAAGCATGGGTTTTGAACTCCAATGCAGTAGTCAGGTTATGGGGGGTTTAACTGTTGCCGAAGTGAAGGATAGTGTCTTTTATCTGATATCAAATAGTACTTAGGTCCCAAATTTCATCTCGTACGCTGGGATTAGTCGTGACAGGGTAGGCTTGCAGTAGCAAACAGTTATTCCTCTGTGCGATGAAGCAGCGGGGTCACAAATCATGGCACTGTCAGAAGCAGGCTCTTTCAATCTGGGGTGTTGTATACATATCATACTGTATATGGGTCGTCCAGAGGCCGGGGGAGGGAAGCAGTGCGAGAAGATATGGACCATCAGGCGGCAGGCGGGATGAGCCTAGACAAATAGGATGACTGGCCCGTGGGTGCATGTGACCAAAGTTTTCTGCAGAGGCAGAGCGCTCAGGTGGCCGAGTCACAAGCCTATGTCACCATGGCAAGTAGTGCTCATTGCTCCAAAGGTGTTCAAAGACCCCCAGTTGATGGGTAAGCTTGATGATGGCAGGGTATGTCGGTACAACACTGGACTATGACGAATGTCATAGCCCAGTGGGATGGGTGGGTTGAAGCCCTTCAAACCTCCCACAATCATGTAAGGTGTACAACGCCTATTGCGTTGCATCTTATAGCCTCCTTCCCGTGGGACGAGCTCGTGCTCCCCTGCCCACAAAGACGCAAGGACGGGTCTCTGCGGCCAGCCTTGCGGGACGCATGCAGGAGCGTGGCCAGTAGACTTTCCAACTTGAAATGAGACGGGGTGGAAGGCAAGTACGGGGAGGGGATAGGGGGAGGGGAGATGGCGAAGAACTGGGTAGGAAAGTGGGAAGGAGCGAATTGTGTCTCGAGCTATGCAAATGATGTGCAAGTTTATGGAGTCGTGTAGGTTGATGGATAGTTTGGCTGATGGAATCTCGGATGGTGATTTGTGTGGGGCAGGTTTCACCTCTAACCACTGTGGAGGAAATGGACGAGCTGGCAGCCATACTGCAGGTACCATTGGTAGCTGGTACGGTCAACAGAGGGAGCGACGTCATCGGAGCTGGTCTGGTGGTAAACGACTGGGCAGCCTTCTGTGGCCTTGACACCACTGCCACGGAAATGTCAGTCATTGAGAGCGTCTTCAAGTTGCGCGACAGCAATCCCAGCAACATCGTGGTAGAAATGCGCAAGAGCCTCATTGACTCCATGGTCTGAGGAGGGGTGAGCTGTAGGGGTGTGGCTGGTTGGAGTTGGATTGGAAGTGAGGCCGGAAATGTGGAGGGGAAGGTATGGAGGGGGCAAGGAGAAGAGAAGTAGAATGGAAGAGGCACTGGGTGTGACCGGCATACTGATGGTGGGTAAAAACAGAGACACTGGGACCTGGGGTTGTTGTAGCAAATTAGAGGGGTATCTGGGAGGGGCAGGGCGGGAGAAGGGAGGATTCTGACAGAGGGTGGGCAGGATGGGCGGTGGGAGGAGACAGAGGTGGGGAGGCTGAGGGAGGGACGGCAAGGAGGGCTGTACTGGGAAGTAGGAGATGAGGGAGAAATTATCCCCTGGTTGGGATGGATGGTTGATATTGATCTCATGAGCCTGGAATATGGGGCCTTATGTGATGCCTCATAGGATCACACGTTAAGCTGAGTTCTGCAATGGCGATGCGTCGAGTTGATGGAGCTGCGAGCGAGTATTCTGTCAGTGCAGGTCAATGAGCCGCACTCACTCAACAAGAGGGAAGGACTGCTTTGGAGGAGCTTCCTTTTGCATCCGCTTTGGGGAGCCCATCATACTGGCATTAAGATTCTAACCCATTTTCCTTCTGCTGCAAGATTGTGCAGGAGGAATTTTATATTTAAAATGGTGTGTACTGTAATGGCCATTAGTTTAAGCTATCGTATTGGGGTGTAAGCAAATTCCATCCGCGCAATTGGAAGGGAAAGTGTGAAGTACAGATCCAGCAAAACTGTTCTTCTGGGTTGCTAAATAGTTGATTCCTGGTGTAGCATGAATCAGCATCTGTTGTCACCTGGTCGACCAGGTTCTTAACAGACCTGGTCTACTGCCTGCCGTTTGCAAGTGTGTTAATACATTTAAGGACCAATCCACATGAGCGATTACTCATGATGAATGGGTGTATATAAGTGTGCATCCGTTGCCAGCTGGATCACGCCGTCAAGGTGCCTGTCAAGTCGTTGAGGAGCTTGCTTTGGATGCCCCTCTCCTCCGTCATGCAGTCATATACCAGCCCGAACACGCACACACACACACACACACACACACACACACACACACACACACACACACACACACACACACACACACACACACACATATGCACGCTCATACACGCACGCACACGCATGCAGGCACGCACCAACCCGCCCTCAGGGAGCGCCAAGTGCTGTAAGTTTGTTGCATGGGTTGTCCGCATTTGTGCAATGCTGGCCACCCCGGTCGCATGTTTGCCGGTTTGATTCGTATGGGGGAAGGCTGCCCTATCCCACAGTATCGCCATGCAAACCAGCAGCTGATTCATGCAGTCGCCAGGGGTCCTTAAGCCTGTTCGAACTCCCAAACATTCTTGTTGACTGTTCAATGCCACTCCAGCTGGCAGCGCACATTCCTAGTACACATGTAACGCACGCTCTTGGCCTTCAGAGTTTATTCAGTCACATTTGCTGTTCACATGTTCCACCTGAATCCTTTCTAAATTGTGTTTGTGGCGAGCACCTGCTCTGTTGCAAAAACGGTGTTGGAAATGGCTGTTCTACCTTCTTAAAGGAACACCCATAGGCCTGCCAGGCGCTGTGGGAGCAATCGCTCTGATAGAATTGTTCCCACCCAACAACAGCTCTTGCCGTTTCAAGAGGAATGAATGAAGAATAAATTTACACCCTATCATTATCCCCAAGCCAGAAAAGCCGTATAAGATGATAAATGACAGCGAAAACATCACCTCATCACAGTTATCGACAGGATTTGGGTACATGAGGGCACTGGGTACCCATGCGGCATGGATTCAACATGATGGCACATAGGTGTAGGAATGCAGAGAAGTATCCGAGTTGCAAGACGAAACCTTGTTTGGTTGATGAGAAGCGTATGGAAAACTGCATGGGACGTTGGGACGGAGTGTGGGGAATACTGGAGCAGAGCTGAACGACTTCTTGGACAGGTGGAAACGCTCTTCAAAAATGCACATAACCAGAGGTGGAAGCATTTAAACGTACGAGCTGGCCAAGGCTGACAGGTTGTACTATGTTAATCATATTTAACTTGCTGATTCTGAGGAACGTTAACACTTCGCGGAGACTGCAGCTAGTGGAACAGCGTTGACTAAAATTAACATTGGGTCAAAGAACGTGTTCAACAGAAAAACTCTAATATAGAAGCCATATCTGCAACTCCACGCCCCTATGGTTAAAAATTCGGCCTTAAGACTATTCAGTAGAGGCCTTTACAGTTCTCACCAAACGAAGCTGCTTAACGTTTCCCCCAAGAAATAGGCGACAAAACAAGGCCAATTGCTTATGAAATCGTCAAATAAACAAGAAGGGTCAGATAAACCCGTCCCTGTTGAGGGACAAGTGCATATGAAATCGTCAAGTAAACAACAAGGGTCAGATAACCCCGTCCTTGTTAGAACTAGTGTTCCATTACGTCATTCATTTTGCTTCTTCACTACGGACACACACACACAGACACACACAGACACACACACACACACACACACACACACACACACACACACACACAGACACACACACACACACACACACACACACACACACACACACACACACACACACACACACACACACACACACACACACACACAGAGACAGCTTTCGTAAGCCGCGGTCTATCTTGAGCAAGTCCATAGTGGACATAGGGGAGACCCGCTGACCTAGACATCTTTCTTCCTAATACCACTCATACTCTTATTAGTTCAGGACTGGAGTTGGGCCTTAAAACACCTCACCTAAGTGCCAGCCCAGATCCTGGGTGAGTTCTTCTCTGTATGACACATCGAATTGACATACCCCTTGCAGGCCCAAAAAAACGAAAGACTCAGGGGTTTGCCTCAGCTTCTGCACGTGTACTAAATGTTCCACCAGGAGCACTTAAAGAAACATCCAACGCCTTGAGCTGATGAGTGCCTGAAGGAATTCCTACAGTTGTACTGCTTCACTCGGGAAACTAGTCAAAGCGCTGTGACCCTTTGTTCATGGCTGCCTGGCGGCCCTCCAACAAGGATCGCGCCACTCTATAAACTGGCTGCATGGGACATAACTGATACTCCTTCCACAAGCTGCAGCACCTGCCTCACTCCATATCAGAAAAATGTGGAGTTCCGCGCTCCATATGCAGCCGCAATACCCCGCAGACCCCCCGAGAGAGCTTTCTTTCCCCTGTGTCTCCTCTGACCTGCTTGCTTCACCCATGGGAATGTCGACCCAACCAGAAGAAACGGACGAAAGTTTATAATACTTTTATATACTTTACAACACAACAACAATGTCCATTTTTTTGGTTCCAAGTCCCCGAGACATCCGCTCCGTCTTTTCCCTTTCCTTTCATTTCTCCGAGGGACAGGCGACGACAACGCGTGTACAGGATGATTGATAGAAGCCGTAAACCTCAGCAGCTGATCCGAGGCAAGGCAGCAGAGCGTTTTTCTGCACTTCCCTCAGCCTGCAGTCCAAAACCAGCAGCCGAGCCGAGAGGGCCGAAAACCTTGTTAGGCGCACACTCCTCAGCACAAGGTGCCAGCCACCCTACACGCTGCACAGCATTCTCTGCCACGACAACAAGTTGCCATGGAGCATTCCCCGCCGCAACAACAAGCTGCGGGCGCGGGGCATTCCCTGCCTCAACACGAAGCTGCTGCAAGAGCATCCCGCCACAGCAAAGAAAGTTGCTGTAGGGCATCCCGCCACAGCAAAGAAGTTGCTGTAGAGCATGCCCCGCACTAACAAGGAGTTCGTCATGGGGCACTCCCGGCCGCATTAACATGTCGCTGTACAGCATTCTCTGCCATGGCAACAAGTTGTTGTGGAGCATTCCCCGCCGCAACAAGGAGTTGTCAAGGAAGCTTCCGTCCTGCAACAAAGAAGTTGCTGTAGAGCATTCTCTGCCGTGACAACGAGTTGCTGCACAGCATTCCCTGCCGCAAGGATCATTTGCCCCGGACGAGTCGCTGCAGAGCATTCCCTGCCACAAGAATTATTTGCCCCGGAGCATTCCCTGCCGCAACAAGATGTTGCTGTACCACATTCCCCGCCACACGCAAGATGTTGCTGTACAGCATTCCCCGCCACAACGAGGCGTTGCTGTACAGCATTCCCAACCGCAACAAGAAGTTGTCGAGGAGCCTCCTCGGGCCCAACAACGATTTGTCGAGGCCCACTCCCGAGCCCAACCCAAAGGAGTTTGCTGTCGAGCATTGCCTACAAGCCGCGGCGGCCCCAGCCTGGGAAGTGGCTGATGGGGGCCATGAGGGGGCCACACCCCACGGGGCGCCAGGGCGTGTTGGCGCTGCAGTCGAAGGTGAAGCCATAGCCTCCGGAGGGAGAGCCCAGCGAATACCCCATCTGGAGCAATTCCCGCCTCCTTGTGGGCTGGCTGGAGGCGGCGGGGTTGCGCACCATCATCCCATCCACCACAAAGGACACCTGTACGCCGCCCCCGTCCCGCCCTGCCCCTCAGTGTGTGCACATCCAACCCCATCGTGTGTCAGCCTGCGCACTCTTAAGTTTGTGCCGAATGGGAGAAAACCCCAAAGAAAAAACAAAAAGAAAACAAAAACCCTAAACCCCCCCCCCCAAAAAAAAAAAAAAAAAAAAAAAAAAAAAAAAAAAAAAAAAAACTCACGGAGCCTTCAGCTTATGTACATCCAACCCGTAGGGGGCCCTCGCTGTGTCCATCTCCAACTCCCCTGTAGAGCCCACAGTGTGAGCATCCAAACCCCTGCTAAGCCCTAAGTGTGTCGGCACCCGAACCCCTCCAAAGGTCCCTGTGCATGTGCAAACGCATGCTCCCAGGCCAATGGAGCAACACAAGCAGGGCCAGCACATAAACGTACAGGCCCCACAGTCGCCTTGTCATACACACTTAGGACCCTGGACACTGTAATCCGAAAATGCTTGCGAGCCATCATGAGCCTCAGCTGCCTGTTGTGAAGAGAACTCCTCCATGGGCTCGGAATCTGACCCTGAACCATGACGTGAGATCCACAGACCTCGCGCTTGATGACCACCTGAGGTCTTATAGCCTCGCGAATTTTGCCCAGAAGATATATCCGAGATTTTGAAATGGTGGGCGCTACTCCAAACACACCCTGCTTATCTGACAGAGGGAGTCTAGCCTTCACAATTGATCAAGGATTTGAACAGCCTTCACAACTTGAGGCTGCGGCAACGCCCATGCCACATTGTGCTCCCCTTTTGGGGTGGTGCTGCACCACTCGTAACACAATCTTTGGTCCCCACAGATCCCGCCCGCCCTGCCCTCCCCCCCCCTCCCCGGCCGACCTATGGACGAGGCACAGCACTTCTATTACAGCGACTCCTTCCTTCCATCCACCTCCCCATAAAAAAGGCCCAGCCATTCCTCCCCAACGCAACAACAACAACAACAACAACAACAACAACAACAACAGCAGCAGCAGCAGCAGCGAAAGCAGCAGCAGCAGCGAAAGCAGCAGCAGCAGCAACAACAAGTTACTACGACAACCGTCGCCTCTATTCTTACTACGTACACATCTGTCTACCCGGCCCAGACTTCCCTCGCATTCTCCCCCCACCCAACCCACAAACCCTATCTCCTTTCTCCCTGCCCCACCCCCCCCCCCCCAAAAAAAAAGAACTTCATACATAGGGTTGAATGGGTGGGAGGAATGTGGATGACGTCTTCAAGAAAGAGAACACGGGTTTAGATGCCCGAGAGCGACGAGGATGGACTTTTAACAGTAGCACGCATGGGTTAAATGGCCGAACGCAATGTGGCTGAAGTTTCAAAAATAAGCAAGCAAAGGTTTGAAAGGGCGGAAGCAATGTGGGTACACCCATTGAGTTGAGCGTGATTTCAGAAGGTGGACCTCTCCCTGTCCCTTTACAGCAAATAATTTCTACTTGCAAGCTGATGTTCTCCCCTGAGTCAGGAGTCCTACTCACAAGGCCTGTCCTAGCAGCAGGGAGAAGCGCACATTATAGAGAACCAGGGTGGTGTCGATATTGGCATAAATGTTGGCGGCCTGAGCCGTTGCCTGCAAAAGTCCCCATTCACCCCATCGACTTCCGCACAAAAATTGATTCTCACCACATTTCAGAACTGCTTTCCAGCACATTGAGGATATTAAATACACCTCGTTTTGGTCTCTAAGGTACCATAGGCCTAGCCACAGCACATTGAAGGACGGAATTATGGTGGCACGGAGACAAACACGTGAGGAGGAAAAATGGGGGTTTAAGAGAGGAATGGAGCGCCCCCCCCCCCCCCCCAAACACACACACACCACTCACACAGTATCACACACACACACACACACACACACACACACACACACACACACACACACACACAGAGACACAGACAGAGCGAAAGAGGGGGGGGAGAGAGAGAGAGAGAGAGAGAGAGAGAGAGAGAGAGAGAGAGAGAGAGAGAGAGAGAGAGAGAGAGAGAGAGAGAGGGAGAGTGAGCGCGAGAGACAGAGAGAGAGAGAGAGAGAGAGAGAGAGAGAGAGTGTGTGTGTGTGTGTGTGTGTGTGTGTGTGTGTGTGTGTGTCTCTCTCTCTCTCTCTCTCTCTCTCTCTCTCTCTCTCTCTCTCTCTCTCTCTCTCTCTCTCTCTCTCTCTCTCTCCCCCCCCCCGGCCTCTCTGTGTGTGTGTGTGTGTGTGTGTGTGTGTGTGTGTGTGTGTGTGTGTGTGTGTGTGTGTGTGTGTGTCTGTGTGTGTGTGGGGGGGGGGGCAGGGAGGGGGCGGGAGGGGTGGGCAGGGTGAATGACAGGATTATAGTGGGAGAGCAGGGGGTGAGAAAATGGAAGGGAAAGGGCATCGAAGGGTGTGAGGGAGGCAGGAAGAAAACGAAAGGAGGGGTTGCGGAGGGATAAATTGGGAGGAGGGGACACCTGACTGAATTCAGTAAGGAAAGCCGCAACGGGGCCGCCCTTGTAGATAGGCGCGTCTCTTGCTGTCAGAGGTATGTCTTCAAACACAATGGTCGAATTTGTTAGCGTGGGGTTGTCTACCGCCAGCAAGACAATTTTCTTGGCGCCTGTGGCATTCTTCCCAATAATAGCCACGTCTGGGGCTCTGCAGTACACCCAGGCCCCCAGTCATCCCTCTTCGCTACTATTCAGGTTCACACATCTTTATGTACACACGACTTTCTTCCCTTTTTGCATATCACATTTTCCCTACTTGCTACTTTGTTTCCAATGTCATCCCCTGTATACATCCTGCAATTCCTTTTGCACTCCACAGAAGAGGTTCCCACGGCCATGCATAAGAGATCCAAGAAGTTAAGACCCAATTGACCAATGAGTCTATAACTGAACAATGATCCTAGGTCTTCCCCTGAAAAAACATAGCGTTCCCAAATTGCATGGACATGAACACACACACACACACACACACACACACACACACACACACACACACACACACACACACACACACACACACACACACACACACACACACACACACAGACAGACAGACAGATCACACAAAAGAAAACACACGATTACCAACAAAGAGCTGCCTTGGGAACAAAACAAGATGGCACTGCCACTACAAGGTGCGACGCAACCGCTTTTGACTTACGGGCTATCATTAAAAGTGAAGCAAGGGCTTTCATCAACTTACCCCAACCAAAATCCCTGCTGATCAACCTTGTTCGATACAAAATATTCCGTGTCCAGGTTCCCTGCAGGCCCCGACAGAACTGTCCTCGTTCAGGTGCCGCTTTCCACTACTTGTCATTGGCCGAGACCTGCTTTTGTTGCCAGTTCCCCTCTCAACTCCCAGCCACCCTAACGGGATATCGTTGCCCATTCCAGCAACTCTTACATAGAATAGATGCTTCCAAACCAGCGCAGGTCTCCCACGCACTGGTAACCTCCTGAAACTCATGAACATCACCCAAGCAGGCAAACGAACCCTACCCCCCCCCCCCCGGGGGCCCCAGCACGGACTCCCTACATCGAGGTGTGCTTACTGCATAAGTGTGTCGTCTAGGATGTTGCCACCATGAACAAGTTCTCAAAGGTGGCTGGGACAAGTAACTCATAGGGGCACTATCTGGGACAAGTTGCTCATGGGGGCGATGACCGGGACAAGTTGGTCATTGTGAACTGTCTGGGACAATCTGTTCATGGTCGCAAAGTCTGTGACAAATGTGTTCATGGTTGCAAAGTCTGGTAGGTTTTGTTCGCGGTGGCAAAGTCTGAAGCAAGCTGTTCATGGATGTCTGAGTCAATGCACTTCTGCAGTGCACACAAATTAAGGTATGAGCCCCACCAGCATGCACGGTAGGGACGGTGGATATGTAGGTGACAGCCGGAGAAACATTCTGCAGGGTCAGAGTGTTGTTGGGTGCCACTATAGCGCTGCCAGCTGTCAAGGTCCAGACGATGTTGTACTGGTAGTCCGGTGCCGGGCCAGGTGCGCTAGCAAGGCCCTGCTCAGACATGTGCACAGCAACTCATTGGGGGTGATTAAAAGAGTTTTGTGAAAATGCTGAAGCGTCAAAGCAGCCCAAGCACAGGGGCACGTCTGTGTGTGAGACAGAGCGGCAAAGGAAACAGTGCAGGACAGATAGAGGGAAAGGGAAGGTGGGGGAGAAAGAGAGAGAGAGAGAGAGTGGAGAGAGAGAGAGAGAGAGAGAGAGAGAGAGAGGGGGGGGGGGGAGGGGTGGTGTCATTCCTTTATCTGCAAAAGGTCAGGTTATTCCTCACCCATCCAGGTTACTCATAAGGGCAAAGACACTTTACGATCGCCCTGCGGCCAAAGTTTCTATCAAAGTGTCAAGATGATGCTCAAGCAGGAGCTCAAACCATTAACCCATTATGAAACAAGAACCTAATGTGCACTGCCGTTTAGATCAAAAAGAGCTGAGCAAATCCTGGGTACAGTGCCGCAAAAACCACTGACAGGCTGTGTCAACCGTGCCAGGACCAACACGTTTGCAGACATGCACCTGTTGGACAAGGATAGGCCATGATGGTTTCTTGATCAGTTACTACACGGCACAGGGAACTCTAAATGACCTTCACACATCTGGAAGTGAGTTACCGCTGGTGCAAGGGTTCCTGAAGCAGCTGCAGGTGAAACGACTTGACCCTGGACTGCAATAAACCAAGCGGTGACCATGTCAGCCCCAGATCACCAAAAGGGCCCAATGATCGTTTCTACTGATCGTTTTGTACTAATTGCATGCAATCCACCACAAGGCGTATTGGCACGACTGCTCGTCTTGAAACAACTTTGCATTCTTGGCTAAGCACAGCCCTTGCCCGTTAGGTCCTTATCAACAGGTGGGTTTGAATAATTTACACATACTATCATAAGGGCCAGCGGCCGCCTTCTTCCCAAGCCCGTACTGCACTAAAGACATGTACCCGTCTTCCTATCGAAAAAAAGGGGACGATGCTGCAGAACTGAAAGTCCATGCATTCCACAGCAAAAATACAGCCAAAATCGGCAAGTTTCCCATCATGCATACAGATTAAAAACTTTGAACACTCCATATTTCGGACTGGATCACCCTAAAACGTAGACTACACACCCGACATCACCATCGAAAGAAATCAGATGGTAGAGCTCGATATACCCTTTGCTAAGTACTAAATAATGTATTTACCATCTGCAAAAAGCATGATCAGGAGCAGCCCGATAAACTTCGCGAACGCCATGGCTTCGGTGCCGAATTACTCTGTCTTTTGAGTCAAGTGGAGATCCCCCGCAGATTCCACTTCTGTAGGCAAGTTCAAGATAGATAGCTAAACCCTGACTTTTGTCGCTCGTTTTCGTTTTGAAATTTAGACGAAGACAACTCAGACCGATGTCAATTGACTCCCCAAGGGTCTCAGGTGAGTCTCGACGTTCCTTCAAACACGTGTGGAAGGTCCCCGTCCCTGACGTAGCCACGTTCCCCAAACGGATCTACGCGGCACCTATCCTTAGTGATCTGGGGCGGGAAGCACCTGGGAAAACGGGGAATCTCTCCGAAGCTCCGAAACAATTTATCACAATTACTCGCTCGGCGGACCCTCATGTGAACGCCTTCTTATGAAGCAGTCCCTCTACGGACCCAGTAGAAGCTGTAGGACCTTTCCGTATGGGATGCATGAGTCCATGGCCTCCTATATGCCAGCCACGTGCCAGCCTGAAAGCTTCTGTTGCCTTCACGGTAACTTTCTGTCAGAGTGTCACGTCCAACGCCGCTTTAAGCACACGCTTACCTCTAATGAAGGCGGCCCTGATTCGGCAGGTGTTTTAAGGTGAAACATGTATATCAGTCTCAGGGCCCCGGTGTTTAGACTCGGAAGTGATGCATAGCTATGGCAGGTGTTTGTCATGCATACCAGGAGTGAGTGAGGACAACCTGGCCAAGGAAATACGTAGTTGAACACCACTCCCAGCGAGGGAGTTGCTCCATCCCATCAGCCTCTAATGGCTGGACCGTTACAATTTTCTCACCAGCATGAGCACATCTTCAAAAATTGGGTGGTGCTAGTTATCTGTGCGTGCGCGCGGTGTACATGCGTGTGTGTGTGGGTGGGTGTGCTTGAAGGGGGTGGGGCTGCACAAACAAAGCTGCATAAGGAAGAAAAGCAGTAATCAGATTGTAACAGCACCATGTTTATGGAAAAAGCAATTGGCCAATTGAATCATGGACCGCTCAATGCGCCGATGACAGCGCCCAAACGAAGGTGCCATACTGTCGGTACATCCTTGGCTGCAATCCGGGCAGGATCACCGCTAATGCCACACGGGACTCTAGAACGCTTGCCTGGGCGAGGATGTCTTCTTTGCTGACTTCTTGGCTTCTGTGTCTCTCTGTCTGCTGTACACACACACACACACACACACACACACACACACACACACACACACACACACACGCACACGCACACACACACACACACACACAATTGCTTTATGTCATTTCCCGTCTAAGTCTGTCAACTTGGGCAATGGCAGTACACAGCATGCACACAAACATGACACAAATGCACAAACTTTCTCTCAGTCTCTCGCTCTGCCCTCCCCCACCCCCATCTCTTTACTCCTCCCTTTCCCTCTCTCTCCACTCCCTCTCTACAATCCGTCTCTCTAGTCCCTCCCTCCCCCGCCTTCTTCTCTCACACACGCGCGTGCGCGTGTGCACATACCCACCCACCCACCCCACCCGCCCCCCAACACACACACACACACACACACACACACACACACACACACACACACACACACACACACACACACACACACACACACAGACACCCACACACGCGCGCGCGCCTGATGATCTGCCCCGAAAGACGATGCCACTGCTCCAGTGTCTGTAAAAAATTTTGGGCTCTCATGATGAAACGCTGCACCAGGCTTGGGCATATAAGGAGGTGATTAAAGCACGGCCCTGTCCAAATGCGGTGTGTGGCGTTTTATATCACCATATTGAGTGTGCTCATGGAAACAGAACAGGGCCAAGAGCCTCTCAGAAGCAGGCGCAGAGACAAGCCTCAAGAGGCACAAGTACAGTTTAAATCATCAAGTACGAATGGGATTGCCAGCGTGCCACAGAGTTCACAAATCAACCTCCTTCCATACTCCTGGAACAATTCCGACATCTATTCGAATATCCGTCATTTAGCTGGGATGAAATTCCAAGCGTGTCCGTTGTGTTTCTCTGCGGTCTGCGAACATCTGTCACGGCTCCGTGACCCTGTGGCTATCCTTATGGTGGTTGGTGAATGCAAAACCATGAACTGACACCATTTCAGACACATGAAGTTGGCATTGCCCCAGGATGCAACTTCCTCTTCCTTCCACTCAGCAAGAACAACAAACTACCTACTCTCTCATCTAAACTCCATCTCTACAAGCCTGCGGTATCATTCGCCACTAGGACGTGATTTTCTTGTGGATCAGAAGTGGTTGAGCCTTTCAAAGTTTGCATCCGAACAAGGACGTCAGCCACTTGCCCATGCACCTGCTCAAATCTTGAATCGCCAAGGAGTTGGACTCCACATTCGTCCATAAATGCAATAAGACCCTGCAGACAGTAGGGCTTCAGCCCAAGAATAATACACAAGGCAAATAATATCACTGTGAGTGCCCATAGAGGGTCGCGTACCTTGAGTGCAACTTGTGTCCTAGCAAAAACATCAGCACCATTGTCAGCTTCCTCGAGGCAATGTCTCTCTGCCAATGCAACAGTATTTGCAACAAGCCTGCAGATAGCCAAGGGGACTTCTTTGCTCGACTTGGTAAGCATAATGCTCTCCTCAGCAGCAGACTCCGCAGCCGCCCGAATAGGTAAGTCCGACTGAAAATACTTCCGCTGAATGTGCTGTTTCAACTGGATCATAAGAGGAGCCTCTCCGCACTCTGCAAAGCACACGATATAATTTACAGACACTGCGGGAATTGAACACCAAGTTCTGAGAAACCAATATACTTCTGACAGAGGGGGCCATGCCAGATGGATTGAGGCTCAAATGCGTTCCACAACAAAGGGTACTTTGAACAATGTGTTCCATGATCAACAAACCTGTGTTTTCCAAAAGTGAGTCTGGGATCATCCTGCGGAAATTGCCACTGTCTGGTGACCGCCCAAACTGCACGAGACTTTGGCAAGTTTCAAACCGCAGAGCCCAGTGACATGCCTGCAGTTGTGGAAGGAGGTCATTAGGCCTTCTTTTCTGAACAAGGTAAATCGGCATTGCACAAGACTTGCGCTGAACACAACTCACGTGCCTGGATCACATTCAGATTGGATCCCGCTTGGGCAAGGCAGGGTGCATACACACCTGAAAAAGGTCAGAGAAAAGTTTTGAAGAAACATCAGAAGTTGCAAGCGAGTATTGTGCAATCGCGGCACAAGCTGCTGTTATCTGCAAATTAAGAATATAATGTAGGTAGTACACAACAGTACGCGTGACATTTTTTAACCACCCATTTGACAAGCCAGTATCACGTTTTTCAACCTTGAAGAGATATCCAACATCAGCAGGCACGGCATGTTTTACCTCCGTCTGGTCTGCCAAATTTGTGGCAACTGTGAGGGCTTTCTCTATGCAAATACTATCCCTCAGTTCCTTGCAAGATGAAACAATGTAGAAGACAATTTTTGTGACAGAAGCATCCGTTGGTGATGTTAAAGTCGTGTCCAGCAGCTCTTGCATTCTCTCTCTCTCCTGTTGGTGGACCTGCTTCCAACAGGTCTGGATCGGTTTCATCCCTTAAACTTATGTACATGCCTGAGACCGTTGCACGCATGGTATGCCCACTTACTTGATTGCCTCCAACAGCCTGCAGCAGTTCCTCAATACAAAGAAGGCTGGAGACGAAATCTTGATGGCACCCATCCGTCACCAACGAGAATGTGGAATTGATGATCAGTCTCAGGTGGGAATGGAGTATCTCCTGGATTCCCGGTGATAATTGTGCATTGTATGCAACTGCAAATATTCTTCCTGCGCACCTTAGACCTGCAAATTTCGCTAGTGGATTTTCACACTGCGAGCACCCCTGTGGACATAACGCATCGATCAATGCTGTCCTGCCAAGGTCCAGCAACTAACTGGGAATGGAACCTCATGTTTCATCCATGTCAAATGGCATATCACCTGCAGGACTTCAACAGACACTCGGTCCATAACGTGCTGAGGGGCATTACGGAGAGTTTGCCCTGCCAGTTGTACAGCGTTATCGTATAAGCGGTCGATCAAATGATTGTCCCCAAACTGTGCGAGGACACCAAGCCGATGAGCCAGCTGGGCAAGGAGGTGAATATACTCCTCTATCAAACCTGGCTCCACCATCCTACAGATGCACTGTGTGTCATTTCACAAGCACTTTCCATAACCAGTCAAAAAGTCAGTGCAGGAAAGCATTGCACAGTGAATGGGCATAAACAGTCTTACATGATCGACAGAAGAATATGAAGCAATAATTGCTGCACTAAGGGATGAAGATCAAGGGCCATTGTGAGAAGAAAATGCTGAAACTCTCTGAGAAAGACAGCTTTGTCTTCTGAGGGCAACCTGCAAAACGCAGATGGCACATATTGAATACCTCGTGAAATTAACTTAAGTGCTCATTCTTTCCTCGATAGGAGCAAATACCTTCCCAGGCAGTAGGTGTAAGTTATGAAACAGCCATGGAGTTGCAGCTGCATCTGGCTGTCATCCATGAAATCATAATACTGTTGCTTGCTGGCCATCACCATCCAAGGGAGGAAGTGTTTAAGGCTGTGCAGCCAGCAGTCACCCTGCAAGAAAGGAGCTCTGGACAAAAGGTCCAATGCAAGCTGAAGTCTTCCCTTAATCAAAAATGAAGGTGCTTCAGAAGCTGCAATCAGTTCTGTCATAAGCATCTGCATGCACAATGACCACCCCTGATTCATGCTGTTTTAGGATTCCCCTTGTGCAGAAGAAATGCCACATGTGGCAAGTCAACCAGGATCGGACTTACATCAAATAGCTTACTCCCTGTAGTTGCTCCATCAGCATGTTCAAGGATGCATGCAACATAGCGTTTGACTGCATTCACAATTGCAGATGACAAGTTCGGATCAGACGAATCAAGAGCATCCCTGTACCAGCACAAGCTCGTAAGCTCAGACGAATGTACAGTTTGCAGACTTCACAAAGGCGGTACAATCCACCTACCTTGCTTCTGCAACCAAATTGTACATCTGGCAGCCAAGCTGTATCAGCTCCTTGACATGCAATAATACCACATCCAAAAATGTTGCCATTACCTTCATGAGAGCTTGCAACCAAAATCTGAACACCTGCAAATATATTTGCCAGTGACAACCGTGTAGACCATCTTCACAAAGGATTAAAATCGCACAATCGCAAACGCCGGAGAAGCTACAATAGGTTCTTGGACCCATCCAGCCCTCGTGCAAATGAGGACTTGTCTTGTGCAACCCACCTGCAGCTGATTGGCCTGAGGCCAGTCCACCAGTTTCTGGAACTCAAAAAGGGTGTTTGCTGTCAAAGAATGGATGAGGTTGCTGAAAAAGTGTTCATCTGCACAATTGGACACAGTTTTCAGGCCTAAACAAGAATGTGGAAGAGACCAGGTGTACATCCTGGGGGCAAAGGGTGACCGTGCTATCGATTAACTCGCCTGAATCTGCAGCAGGCTGATGCTCCAGGTCAAAAAGAGCCCGTGTGATGGCTGGTGGCACACCAACAACCAATTTTATCAAAGCACCCCATATTGCATTCAGAGTTCCAAAGCTCCGAAACTCTTTTGCAGACAATGCTTCTTCTGTCCCAGCTATGGCGTGAGCACACTTTACACCTGGAAACCCCCAACATCCAGACATTGCATACCATCGCTGAACAGGTTTACTGCTGCTTCTTCGCTAGCTCCTTACCCAGGAGCAAGAGATCATGGAAGACCAGCTGCAATTCCTTGAAGAAGCCGCTGCTTCCAACTTCATTGTTTCCTGTGCAGCCCACTGTATGTTAGTAGACACATGGCCAGGATCAGTTGCATTCCTTTCCACATCGCGCTTCTCAAATCCAGCGCTGAGCGCCCCTCTTGACAATGATATTCCTCACTTTGGTTAGTATTTGTGCCAGCACAAGATTGTGTCAAACATGGACTCATGTGACAGCTACCAACATGCCATGCGTTACCCAAGTCCACATGTGACAGTATTTGAGCAGGGTAAGGGGAGATATGTGAGAAGGAGGGATATTAGTCCGACCTTGGCAGTTGGAGTCGCATGCCATGGATATTAAAGGGATCATGTATTCCTTCAGAAGCCCCCGAAGGTGGCCAGCAACTGTCGAAAACGTTTGAGTCCCCGCCATTTGAAGCCACCTGGGATTGGATCCCCAATGCCGGAGCAAACATTAAATCTTTTACGGAAATTTTGAGAGGGGTTTTTTTGGAAAAGAGGGTTGTACCTAGGGCTGAAGAACCCTGTGTCCATCATCTGCAGACAGTGATGGACTGTTGATAGAATTGCGCCTGAGCTCTCGTTGACCGTTTTATGATAAGAATGTAGGAGCGAAAGTCCCTCTGTGAGTGTGAAGTATAGTACCTGGAAAGCCCAGGATTTCCTCAGATAAAACATCTCATTGCATTGTCTATTTACTCATTCAGGGGAAGACTCACCTGCACACATTCCACCAGAGTGGACGTATCTCCCTCGGGAGCAGGGGCATGTATGAGAGTGTGGTTATACTGGCAAAGCTGCAGAAATAGAGATCTGTCAGCCCTGAAATGCTCATAAGTTCACTCAAAGATACTAGCACAAACCAGCATACCTCGGACACAATGAGCCCAACTTGCAGACCGTCTTCGGGTTCTTGTAAGCAGTGGCTTCCTAATGATACTCTCAAGGAGTGGAGAATGGTAAGGACAGTCTCCAACTCCACTGCATGCTCCCTGAAGTAGCTCAAGCAAGCCTGGAAGAGGAACACAATGACCTCACACATACCGATGTGAGGTGACACCATTCAACAAAATTCACCTTCCCAGAACTGATGCTTCAGCGAACATAAAAGATTGTGGTTGGGTAACTTACCCTGTACAACTGAGGCTCGGTCTCGTTTGGTTTGTTGGACAAAACTTCTTTTAGGGGATTCGACACATCGGTTTCCTGAAATCATCGCAGATGAGTAACCCATTATAGAATAACCAATGTATAGCGCAAGAAGTGGTTCTTACCTTAGCGTCTGCCGTGGGTTCTTGAACTGACATCTGGCATCAGGTATACTTCCGTACCTGAACACACTGCTCCTTGATTTCACCTTGAATGCATCAGCAGCACTTGATAACATTGAGCATGTTGAAAAGAAGCTGCTTGTGCATCCGGATTACGCTGGTAGGAGTGAGAGTCCCTGAACAAACCTTGCGGCTCAGCTGCAGCGGCTGTCCCAGGCAGTTCAAATGTCGCGGCGTGCTATCTGTTAATCTGATCGCGCTCCTAGAAGAGCGATCGCTGCGAACATGGCCAGCGTTTGACTTTGTCAAGGAAAAAAAAAAAAACCTGAGCACGGGACTATGTTCCATGGTAATATTCTATTTACGGCTGGTAGAGCATTCGGTTGCGACCGTTTAGGACTGCGCAGACGACTTTGTTCTAGCAAGGGGCTATGTGAAGCTCGGGCAACTATGGACGACCTGACAAACATGAGCGCCGCACAAACAATAAATTTTCTCACCCTTGTGCAGCAATTGAAGGTAGGAATGTTGCATCAACGAAGGGCTTCTCAGCAACTATCTAGTTCACTTTACGATACACTCAGGTGGGTGCAGGTGACGAAAAGGACGGGATGGGTCCGAAAGGGAGTCCAAGGACCCGAAAGTGTTGCAGATCACATGTACAGGATGGGGATTATGGCTTTGATAGCAGAGCAACCCGGCCTCGATAGCACAAAGTGCGACAGTCAGAAATCTCGATTGTAAGCAAGGAATCACATCTGGGGCTTGACGTGTGTTGGAGCGTGCAGGTGCTTGAAGATGGCATTAGTTCATGATCTTGCTGAAGGTAATAGAGGCGGCCTTGTTGCATCAGGGCAGGTGCTGTGAATCTTGTCTTTGAGACCGACAACTGGGATGCTCTGCAGCTATTGTAGGAGATATTACACCACACGATGGATATTCTAAACATGATAAGTTCCGTCTTGAATTAGAGGCCATGCAACAAATAAAGCGAATTTTGGGTGCAAATCCCGCTGGTGAGTGCACTTTTGTGCATGCTTGTTCATTATGGACCGACAAAATATTCAACCATTCTGAATTGTATATTTGTAGGTGCTGAGCTTGAAAGTCTCTGGCTTGAGTACGAGGAGGGGGCTACAAAAGAAGCTCAGCTGGTCAAAGATTTTGACAAGGTGAGTATTTGCAAGTGCTAGCGCTTTGGTAAATTCCTGCTAAATGGAAGAGGTTTGATGCTTTCAGCATCTGCTAAGACCGAGATTCTTTGCTATAGTTGGAGATGATTCTTCAAGCTCAGGAGTACGAAGAGCAGCAGAAAATGAATCTACAGGAATTTTTTGACTCCACAAACGGCAAGTTCAAGTCTGCTATAGCTCAGGCGTGGGCTGAGGAGATTATACGACGGCGAGGGTGCTCAAATGGAGACATGTCACCTTGAGTGTCATGGGTCCCCTCTGACCCCTCTACATCATCCCCATCCCAGGTGTTTACTTCTTAGTACCTTGAGCATGTTTGAAATGTAGAAGTTGTGACTTTGGAGTGCTATGGGAGGCACAGTGGCCAGAAGTTGTTATTACAAACATACTCTTTACCTAATTGGATAGGCAGAGGTGCATTGGGAAAGGTTGGATGTTTGCCTTGCTCTTTACCTTGATAGTCACCACTCTGCAGGGATGCAGAGCGCGTGTGCGTGTATGCATTTGCACAGCTTACTCTCCTCTTTTGCATGATGGACTCCATAAGGGCCCTTTTCATGCAGACCGGTAAAGCTATCGAGAGGAAGGGCCTTCTTTTTGGACCTCTACCCGAGGACTGAAACTTAGGAAGATGATGGCATTAAATTCGGCCTGATCCGTTTCAGAATGTTCAGTGATACAGTTTGTGGGTTGACGTTAAGGTCAAAAAGTGCCTCATGTGCGTGAGCAAAGGGCTTTCGTCCTGAAAGCTCTCTGAACAGGGGAAGCTCCAAGTACATGGCATCCACATTGCCCCGCAATTCTTTCAAAATAGGTTCATCCTGCAACACAGAGGTGTCAGGAGCGCCAGCAGTGTTCGGGCTCTGTCCACATTGTTAGCATGCCACCCAACTCTGGTCACGTTCTAGCGCGCCACCCACCTCCGTCCACATTGTTAGCTCACCACCTAACAAAGCATGCTCCAAAAGGCAGAACAAATGCATGTACCTTTTTTGCCGTTTGTAGGCATGTGAAGGATTGTGGTGGGGGCACAAAGTTGGACACCCTCCGTGTGTGAGAATTTCTGGTATATACTCGACTGGCAAACAATTACCAATATGAGTGAATGTCATATGTGGAGCTGGAGTTATGAGAAAGCGGCACTAAGGAAAATGCGACTTGATGATATGCTCAGGGCATGCCTTCCAAAGCGTTCTCTTTTCCGCTTGTCCTAGTTCTTCATTAAAGCTGTCAAGGTCAGCAACGACTCGTTTCGTGTCAACAAGGTATAAAGGCATAGACATCCATGCTTTTATGGCTTGATTAAGAGAGCACCGCAGGTGCCTCAGCGATAGTGCAGCAGAAACTTTCCTGCAGACAATCACACACGCGTTTTCAGCAGCAGCACTGTATGTGTAGTACAGCTTGCCAAGATTCCTCAAAAACGTTCGCTTTTGTTCGTCAAAGATATCGTTGAGGCCCGCATATTCAACAGGACTATCGTCTTAGTCCGCTATCTTTCAACGAATTTGCAGCTTGAAGTCGCAGGTCTGTCATTGCAGAGATTATGTTAGGCATTAGAAAGTCATGTATGTATTGATTGTGTGTGTGTGTGTGTGTGTGTGTGTGTGTGTGTGTGTGTGTGTGTGTGTGTGTGTGTGTGTGTGCGTGCGTGCGGGGCTCAGGTCTGGGTTTATAACCTGTTGTTACGTGCGTCCATGAATTCACGCAAGCGGCTTCCTACCTCCCACCCCACTAGGGAACATGAGGGGCGGGTTCTCATTCATACACGTGTATGTACCCACAACAGGAGGTCAAAGATACAGATGTGCGTGTGCTGACTCTGAGTGTGAGAAAGC
>KV908613.1:97500-102500 GCA_002005505.1 Botryococcus braunii | reverse complement strand
GCAACGTCGCCGTACAGCAATCTAACTTCAGCCAATTTCCTTTCCAGGGATTCCGCTGATTTCTGAGCATCTCTGTAGCAGGTCAGCCAGCGTGCGGTTTCAGTGTTGGTGGCTGCGGGTGTACAAATGCTCCTGTCCTCCCAAAACAACAGTTTTCACGTAGCGTAATTCAGAAGCAATCTTTTGTAGCGGGGTGCTCAAGCCATCAGGAGCAGCCCTTAAGGACAAGGATTGAACCCGGCGGCCCACTCCTGGTTATTCCGAACCTTAGCGTGCGTTCAGCTCTGTCTATCTTCGCCCCAACCCCTTATCCCCTCACTCCTTCTCCCCTCCCCCCCCCTCCCTCCCTCCCCCCTCCCTCCCTCCCTCTCCTCTCTCTCTCTCTCCTCTCTCTCTCTCTCTCTCTCTCTCCTCTCTCTCTCTCTCTCTCCTCTCTCTCTCTCTCTCTCTCTCTCTCTCTCTCTCTCTCTCTCTCTCTCTCTCTCTCTCTCTCTCTCTCTCTCTCTCTCTCTCTCTCTCTCTCTCCTCCTCTCCTCTCTCTCCCCCTCCCCCCCCCCCCACACCACACACCACACACACACACACACACACACACACACACCACACACACACACACACACACACACACACACACACACACACACACACACACACCCCCACCCATAGACACGGTGGAAGTCTGCGGTGTCCATTCACCTAACGTGGGCGCGGATCTGCGCACAGAGCGCATGGGCCTGTGAGTCTGCAAGATCTGTGATTCGGCCTGGACTTGTCCAATGCGCATGTAATATCCGCTTGGACTGGTACCATGCCCGGCTGGTGTCAACTGCAAAATACCACCCCTCGGAACGTCCCCATCTGCTGTTTTTAGCTGGCCCATCTCAGCATCCAGGATTCTGTACCAGGCAGTACACGCTTATTCGAGGAGAAGGGCGTTCACCAATGTACGAGGTGATACTGTCAACAACAAGCGGCCCTCAAAGCTGTCTGTCATTATCGCTGATCTGCAATAACTCACCAGTGCAGGAGGCCTGGTGTAGGGACAACACTCAGCACGTACACACCGAAGAGCGGACCCCGCTCTCTACCCTCCCCACCCCCTAAAACACACACAAACAGAGGGGACGGGACGGGGAAGGGAGTGTCTGGTGTATGTGTGTGTGTGTGTGTGTGTGTGTGTGTGTGTGTGTGTGTGTGTGTGTGTGTCCCTGTGCGTGCGTGCATGCGTGTGTGTGTGTGTGTGTGTGTGTGTGTGTGTGTGTGTGTGTGTGTGTGTGTGTGGTGTGTGTGCGTGCGTGTGTGTGTGTGTGTTTGTGTGTGTGTGTGGTTGTGTGTGAGAGTATGTGTGTGTGTGGGCTGTGTGTGTGAGAGTGTGTGTGTGTAAGAGAGAGTGTGTGTGTGTGTGTGTGTGTGAGAGAGAGAGAGAGAGAGAGAGAGAGAGAGAGAGAGAGAGAGAGAGAGAGAGAGAGAGAGAGAGAGAGAGAGAGAGAGAGAGAGAGAGAGAGAGAGAGAGAGAGAGAGAGAGAGAGGGGGGGGGGGAGGGGGGAGGGGGGGAGTTATGGAGATATAGTAGAGCTCTGTGTGCGCTAACGTGCCAACGCATCTGGCAGCAAGAGTGAGAGTGTCTCAGCACGGTTTGGTATCAAACCCTGGTCCCCACCGTCACAATCGGGGAACGACATTACCTCAGCTGGCGCAAAGCACTAGTGAGGGTCTCAGCGGTTTTGTTCTGAACGTCGTCACTGAGAGTCTTGGCAGCAGAGACAATGAGCAGCAGGGGTTCCAAGCATGTAGTTAGGGAGGCCACCTTCTGGAAATTGTCCAAAACTGCCGCCTGACATGCTCTCCTGCAAGGCAGTGTCCACCGGTCACTAATGCTATAAATACTTACCCTTCTCAAACCACCAAGTGGGTAACTCAACTTTGAGCGCGTCAGTACATCAATGCATTCTCTAAAGAGCTTCTCTCATCAAGCTGACATGAGAATGCACTTGCAACATGTCCTTCCCATTTTGCGGATGCAGAAACTATGTAACCGACCCTCGAAAAAGGCTCAGATACATCCGCATAGTATGGAGGTATTTGGGATACGTGGACGTCCCCCAACTATCTGAAAAGCGTCTTCATAGATGATGTATGTCACTTTGGAGGGTACGTGAAGGCGCTCCACCTCCCCACCAATTCTTTGCAACAATTTGCAAGTTTACCGCTTCCACCTCCATGTCTTGTATCCTCGCAGAAAGTATCATAATGATTTGCGAGGTGAATGGGCTCATTCTAGTTGAAACACCAGCACTACATGTCATTCATGTACAGTTAACGCAGAGGGTCCCCGTGATTCCAAGCCAAGCTCATTCCTATCCAATGCCGAATTAATGATGATCCAGAAGGGAAGAGTGCGTGCACACATTTGGCTCCTGCACAACACGTGCCCTATGTGCTGCGAGCCTGTCCTCCCCCCCCCCTCCCCGACCAGGGGAGGCAATGGATGGCTTTGCACACAACCTCGCACCCTTTCAATACTTCCCCACATCTTTCGTAGACGCTCGAGGCAGTTGGTGGCTGCCTGATTGAACAGGATGCCAAGGACAGTCCATCAGAAAATGAATTAAGTGGATCCCATGTGCCGCAGTATGTGTGCCCTCATAGCCGTTAACACACGCTTGAATGCATTTTTGCCCATAACGACATTTGGATACAGATATACTTGTACTGTACCAGTGCTGGTATGCAAATACTTCGCATGCGCCATAGTACAAACGTTCTCATGGCTGGTACACATGCGCTTTGAACTTAAACTTACTACCGTCTGAACATTGCTGTACCAGTATTGATGTACAGCCCCTGTTGACATACAACAGTGGGGCGCGCGTTAAGTACCCTGTGTATCAACAACTGCAGAATTCTGCAGTTGTTGTACATGCAACAAACAATTTGGCATGAACAGATGTACTGCTGGGGACACATGCTCACAGTTGATACAGCGAACCTCTCTTGTAGACAAGCAGAATGTGGCGGGGTTTGTGGGGTTGTGCCACCTGCCCGCCTCAAACGATTGCGCTTGACAGCATACAGCGTCAAATTTTGGATTGAACCGACGGCGGCGATCAACTCCCGTTGGCAAAGGTGGAAATTCGTCACCGCTCAGAAATGACTCGGTCACCGCGGACAAGCCTAATGTCAGCGTCGCAATGACATTTTCGTTGAGAGCCTGGCCAGCTCATCCCAGCTTGCAGAGTGTTAGTTGGCAATTGAGTAAAACGGGCACTGAGAGGGCCTAGGGGGGCAAGGGGGCTTTCAGAAGACGATCCTCGATGTGTGTGTGTGTGTGTGTGTGTGTGTGTGTGTGTGTGTGTGTGTGTGTGTGTGTGTGTGTGTGTGTGTGTGTGTGTGTGTGTGTGTGTGTGTGTCTGTGTGTGTGTGTGTGTGTGGGGGGGGGGGGGGTTTGGTGGGTGCGGTATGCGGCATGCCGCATACCATCTTCAACGACGTCGTTGTTGTTGTCGTTGCCGGTGCCGTCGATGTGTCATCGTCGAGAACAGCAT
This sequence comes from Botryococcus braunii, assembly GCA_002005505.1. Lineage (NCBI taxonomy): Eukaryota > Viridiplantae > Chlorophyta > Trebouxiophyceae > Botryococcus > Botryococcus braunii. Next base: position 98,955 of record KV908613.1, on the reverse strand, counting down.
CGTCATCATCATCGTCGTCGTTATTAATGTTGTTGCTGTCGTTTTTTGTTGTGGTTGCTGCTACTGTCGCTGTTCTGTTTGTTTGTGTTTGGGCAAGGGGGTTTTTGCAGGGGGGAGCTCCGTGAAGGGGCCGCTGGAGTTTAGGGCTGCCCACAACAATTTTAACGCGCCCGGCCTTCCATACCCTTGAAGAAGTACAATTTTTGGATATTGATCTGGTGGGGAGGGATAGGGCTACATTCAGTTTTGTTGCTCCCTGATGTTGAACAAAGAAAGAGACCTCTATGTCCAGCCCCTTGGGACAAGGAATGTGCCTGTGCTTCTATTCCTTTATCTTTTCTCTGTTCCCTCCCTCTTGGGGTGCCTCAACACTATTAGGCCCTCTCTTTTCCTGAGTTTGCGAATCAAGGTGCAGGCTATGACGCCATATGCCACATCCCTCACCTCTAAAACGTGTTGGTCCGTTGGCAGAAATCTAAGCCCATTGGGCCCCAAGTCGGTGCCCACACGTATGCAGGCTTCAGTTTGCACAGCTGCTCCAATTCCCCATGTAACTGACCTGCAACCCCGGGCTCAGTCTTTCCTTCTCCCCGAGGCAGTACTATAGTAGTAGGCAGCTATCTAGAATAAAGAGTGAAGCATATCCTAGCCGCACAGCATGCATCCTGCATGGTGGGTATGCGGAAGATAGCTATCTCTTCCGGCAGCAATATGTCTTTCCATCCGTGCAATCTGGCACGTTCTAGATCAGTGCGTGCATAACATGTGCAGATCATGACATGTCTACACTAGGTTCATTCATGGCATGTCCTAAATAGGTGGGATACCACATCAATGTCAAACCTTATCCTGATGGGATCTTGAACTGCTTCAATGCAAGCCTCATCAAGTCAGTTTCATGAGCGACCTTCAACGCGTGAGGCGATCCTACCGGGAAGGAGTGGCTGCAGGGAGGCCTGCAGGACCCTCAGAGTGTTCCAAGCTGGAGGTGAAATCCGAGGCCGGTTTCGGACAAGAGGTTCAACGTGTATTTGGATGAACCATTAAGAGACAAGGTTATGTATTCAAGTGACTACACATTACCAATCATAATGATCAATGTATACTGGATGCGTCATTATTAATTAATTATAATGTCGTGAGGCAACAAGCCATTCATATGAATGGCATATATGTACATGCAAATGGAACTCCACAAGCGATGGGATTCCGGAATGTGTATATACATATGGAATATCTTCATCCATATATACGCATGTATGGACTCCCGTATATGATCACGTAAGCGATGCCATTGAATGACTTGAAAAGGAACACGTGCACGTCGGATATGGTTCTGCGGCTTGTGGCCCACCAGGAGGTGGAGCATGGCCTGATTAAGCATGCACTTTGCCACGCTGGCAACTGCGTGCCAGGACTTCAAAGCAGGCTGCAGCCGCATAACTGCGGTAGCGT